>PVIA01014404.1:0-27155 GCA_004024845.1 Tonatia bakeri
TGTGTAGCCCATCGCCGGGTGCTGCGTCCCCAGGCCACTTCTCCCCGTCCCGCCGCCCCTAAGGGACGACACCCCTGACTTCCGTCATCCCTGCCTGGACTGGCCCCGCCCTGGGCCTCGTTCCCTGCCCACCCCACCTGGGAGTGAAGTTTGAAGATGCAAGGTTTACTGTGTGGTCTCTGGACCTACACCACTGAGCGGCCCCACACTGCCCTCACAGGGAAGTGCAAAGTCCTTGCGAGGCTGTAAGGTCTCCTCTCCCCTCTCTCCTCGCTCACGCCCAGATCTGTGTGTGGCTCAGCTCCTGCGCTGTCCCCCTGCCCGGCCCCGGCCCCCCTCCACCCACAGCATCTGTTTCCACATCCCCGTGGGGCTCCCCTCCTCCGAGACCCCAAGTCCGGCTGTGTGGCTTCCTGCCTCCACCTGCCACAGCCCGGGCACTTGCCTGACCACGGGAGCCCCATCACATCACGACTGTTAACGGACAGGGGACTCCTCGTGGGCGGGGGGTGTCTGCTCAGGCCGTGGTCAGCAGCTGCCTTGCGCAGGCCTGACCTTGTGAGTGCTCAGTGCACGGACAGACCTGCCGGGAGGGAGGGGCTGCACCGTGACGAGTTGACGGCCGACACTGAGAAGACCCCGGGGAGGGCCACCTGTGGCTCCTGCATCTGAGCCCCTTCCAGCTGAGTGACAAAGTGACACAGATGGCAGGACTGTGTCTTCGCAGCTCTGAGGGCTGGGAAACCCAAGGCCGAGGTGCCCACACAGTTACCCTCCGTGGCATTCTGCCTCCGGGCCACAGCGAGCACCTCCTCGCTGCGTCCTCACCTGCTGGAAGGGGCAGGGGCTCCTGCTCCAGAGGGCTGCTGGCTCAGGCCCACGCACCTCCCAAAGCCCCGCCTATGAAAACCACCAGAGCACACAATGGAGGGTGGCACAGGGACTTGGGAGGGGACACGGGCATCCAGACCACAGCGCATGTGAGAACAGGAAGCCCGCGCCCTTAATGGGACGTTCCAAAGGTCAGGCACGGAATGAGAAACTCGGCGGGATGCAGGTGAGGCCGGACCCTAGAAGGCCTTGAAGGGCAGCTACAGCCTTAGGAGCCTGACATTCTGCTGCCACCACCCTGGGAGTGGGGGGGGGGGGGTGGCGACTGTCCCACCTGAAACCAATGAAACGAGAAAACATACGAAGCGACAGTTCTCCAGACAGTGGACCTCAGGCAGGTAGCAACATCGACATTAGAGGAGAAGAAAGGTCCAAGGATCTCAGCTTAAATCCTTAAAAATTGGGGAAAGAAAAGCAAACTTAAAATAAGCACACTAAAAGAAACGAAAATCAAAATGGAAAAGAAACCAGAACTGAATAAAGCCAAAAGCTGGTTCTCTGAGAAGATGGGTGCAATTGACGCGGAAATCCAGAAGAGAGGGGGTGGGCTGAGCCCCCAAGGTCAGGGGTCAGAGCAGTGAGGTCACTGTGGGGTCAGCGGGTGTCAAAAAAATAACAACAGGGCACCACGAATGACGTTCAGCCTATACATTCAAAAACGTGGATTAAATACGAGAGTCCCTGGAAGATGCAAGCCACCGAAGTGGTAGGCAATGTTAACAGCTGTGTGTTTATGAAAGAAACTGAATCTGCAGTTAAGAATATTCACCCCCACCCCCCCCACACACACAATCCTAGAACCAAACGGCTTCACCGGTGGCGTGCCCCACGCACTCCATCACAGACGTCTGTGAAGTCGCAGAGAAAGGACCCTCCCCAGTTCACAGGCCAGCATCGCCGCTTCTGAAATCAGAGTGAGACCTTATCAGAAAGAAACACTGGAGACCGATGTCCCACATAAACACAGATTTAAAAAAAAATCTAAACAAAATTTTATTTTAGTAAATTATCCACCGACATTAGAATGATATAACTAGGGAAGCTTTATTCCAGAAATGCAAAGTTTGTCTGACATCTGAAAACCAGTCCATGTTACTCACCAATATTGCCAAACTAAAACACAAAAACTGTATGATCGTCTCAAATGAACAGAAAAGGCATTTGGCAAAACCCAACCTCTGATCCCCTTCAAAACTCTGAGAAAATGAGCAATGAAAGTGAACTTGTCCGCCTGTAAGGACCGCTGGGGCGGGGGCACAGCGGCCAGAGTGCACGGTGGTGAGTGCCACCGCCTGGCACCTATGCGGGGCGGAAGGTCCTGTCTGGTGCACGCAGGCCGGAGGAGGGAGGCAGGCAGCAGGTCGGGCAGGAAGGAGAAAAGCCACCTGCGCTCTGAGGAGGCGCGGTCACCAGTGGTGACGACCCACCAGACCACCCAGTGCTTCAGCACCCATCAGCGGGCCCAGACGGGGTGGGGGGGAGAGCGGAAACACGGGAAACAGTCCCCCCGCCCATGCCTCGGTCTCATTCTCCACCCAAAATCCTCCGGGAACTTAACTGTAGACACCACACCACTTGCAGTAACATTCAAACAGGTAAGCCCAACCAAATACGTGTGCAAAATAAAGTGTAAGGGATATCGCCGAAAGAAATGAAGCACAAACACATGGAGACACGGTATATACTTTGTTCAGAGGTCAGAAGACACGATAGGGTGCAGATATCAATCTGCCCAATTCAGGCCCAAATTTATTTAGAAACCCAAAGCTGCCCCAGTCAGAGCCCTGTCCAGGTGTCCTACTGAGGTTGGCACACCGACCCCCAACTGCAGGTGGGGTCGCCAGGGGCCCAGAACGAGGAAGAAGAGGGGAAGGGATGGGAGGAGCCCCGCCTGACCTGACGGCGCCTCGCTAGCTCAGTGACCACGGCGGCGACGGACCACCCCCCAAGCAGACACCCAGGCGGAGGGCACAGCCATCTCTGTCAGATGGAGGCACCTCTGACGAAGAGCTTGAGTCCAGAGTACACGAAAACACTGTTCCAACTAAGTAATAAAAACAAGCAACCCGATCAGAACAGCATCACAGAAATCTAAACAATGTCCCCACAGAACATAAATAAATTGCTATAAGCACATGCAAAGATGCTTAACACATTAGGAAACTACCAATTAAAACTGCCAGGAGGTACCGTTTCGTGTTTACTGGGATGGCTGCCACAATTTCAAAAGACCACAACGAGTGCCGCAGAGAATGCAGAAAACTGGACCCTTCCTGCATTGGTGGCGGGAACGTAGAAGGGCACAGCCACTTGAGAAAGGTTTGTCGGTTTCTTAAAAAATTAAACATAAGTTGGCCATCTGACCCAGCAAATCCACTCTTAGGAACCAACCCAAGAGAAGTGAAACTAGACATTCGCACAAAAGCTCTGGCACACTTCCTCGGTGCACGTTGTGCACATTCGTGTGTAACACCCCACACTGGCGACGGCCTCGGTGCCCGTCCGCTGGTGAGCGGACCTCGGAAAACCGTCCCGCAGGAAAAGGGAAAAACCGGTGACAGCTTCTGTGACATGGGGAGGAACCTCACAGACGTTGGGTGGAGTGCAATAAGCCAACACGAGAGCCCACGTGTTGTACCGGTTGACTTGGGAGAAATACCCCAAAAGCAAAGCTACAAAGAGGAGGTGGGCCCACGGCTGCCGGCGCAGACAGGGTGCGTAACCGTCCTTCGCACCGGGGCGAGGAAGGGTTCCGACGCCAGCTCGTGGCCCTGGCTGCACGACCTGGTCGTTAGCTTTAAAAACTTTAAAAATACATTTACACGTAAAATCACACTTAGAAAGGGTGATACGTATCATATGTAGAATAGGACTATCGACATATATTAAAACTAAAGAAGTGGCTCGAAAGGGTGTTAAGTGTGTCCCTGCAGACTCTGAGGGCTTCTGACCCAAACAGTGTTTCGGGCAGATCTGCCCGTCCTTCAGGAAGGCAGCTCCCACGGCTGTCCGAGGGAGGATCCGTTGTGAGAGCGTGAATTTCAGCCACACGCGTGTCCCTGGTCCCCGTTCCTCAGCGCAAACCTGCGACGGAAACAAAAGAGGACGTTTTGCTCAATTTAGAGTCTACTTGAAATTAATGGGGAATAAATGTTCCAAATTCAAACCTTTCCAGGGACAATTTTCATTAAGCCCGGGCTTGGCTCCATTTCAGACGCACTGTTGCGAGGAGGAACAGCTGCAGGGGCTCGGGAGCCCGAGGGAGCCGCTGCGGCCTCACGCTCCGGAAGGAAAACTCTTTCTGATGGCCACCAGGAGGGAAGGGGAGGTGATGGCGAGTGTGATGACGTGTGGCCACATGGCACAGGCCGCCGGATCCCGGAAGCTGTAGTGGAGGTCTTGTGCAGAGGCCGAGCCACCAAACTACTCACAGCGACTGTCCCGCGGGCAAGGCGAGCCAGGATAGCTCGGCGGTGGCAGGACACAGTCCCCACGCGTCCAGCACTTGGCTCGTCCAGCTCCCAGCCATCTGGCTTGGACGCCCAGCACAGCCCTGAACATGGGGATGGACCCAGCAGGAAACAAGCTCAGGACACTTCATGCAAGTTTACAACCAGCAAGTGAGGCAGGGAGGGGACAAATGTCCACAAAAAGGTTTCCCTTTAATGGCGACAGGTGGCTGCCCAAGCAAACTCTGCATAAACCCACCCCAGAGGCATCTCAGACAGCCTTGGAAGTGACATTCCAGCTGGGACTCACCCGAGCCCAGGGCGCATGGTGAACACGGAGTGTCCAGACAGGGACTCAGCAAGTGTGCAGTCTCCCGAAGGGACAGGGGCAGGAGACACCGGTGAGCAGGGAGCAGATTGTGACGGAGGACGGAGCAGATGCAGGAAGGGTGTATCCAGGGTGAGGCAGGCAAGAGGGGGTTCCCCAGGTTGAGGTGGGGGGCCACACCCATACTGCACCACTCTCGAGGCTGCCACGCTGTGTTTCCGGGGGCCAGAGTGGACAGCAGGGGGCAGACAGTCCCGGCGGCAGATGACACCAGTTGGAATCAGCGTGGGGGCGGGAAGTCCCTGGGGACCTGGACACAGACCAGAGGCGGGGCTGTTTCCTGGCCTCGGCGACGGCGGTCCACATCCACTCACTGACGGGGTGTCGGAGGGGACGGCTTCTTCTTCGGTTGTTTCGTTACCTTGTTCAGGGTGACCGTCATCGTGGGGGGACATAGGGAAGGTGATGGATGTCGTTTCGGACATGTTCCGTTTCCGACTCTGGACAGATGTCCAAGCGGAGGTGGCGTAGGCAGGTGGGTAGCAACATGGGTAGCCTGCTGGCGGAGTCTGAGCGGTTAGGGTCAAGGTTACAGCCTGCTGACAAGACGGCCACCGCACCTGCACTCCAGGTGCAAAGTCGGTGGTGACAGGTGAGCCCTGCCAGGCGGGGGTGGGGGGCTTCCTCACGGACCCTCCTGGTCCACACTTCAAATGCTCTGCTTGTCCCTGCAGAAAACTCAGGTTAAACTCCACCTTAAAAACAAACAAACAAACAAACAAAGAAAACAGTTACACGGAGCTGCCTGAGGGCGGTGGGAGTTGAGGAAAGCCTGCAGGGCCTGAGTTGCTGCCTCCTCTCGGCCGCTGGCAGATTTTCCTCCTGCCTCGGCTGAGACGGACGCCAGGAGGGTCCAAGACCCTTCCTGGGGAGCAGGCCCACAGCGCACTGCTGCACAGGCACCCTGTTTCTTTCCAGAAAACTAGCCCTTGGTTGCTTTAGGGGAGGGGAGCTGGACTCAAGGGCCACCCCCTCTTCGAAGGAAGCTGTGCTCCTCTGTCAGGCGGGGGACCAGCAGCCTCAGCCCCGGACCAGGGTTGACAGTCGTTTCCCTGGGGACAAGCCAGCACCCAGACATGGGAGCTCTGGGGCTGAGCGGCTCCTTCCCACGTGGTTTGGTCCCGTTTTTCACAGATTTACAGGATCAGGACCTTCCTGAATCATTTCCAACAGAAATTAGTATGGAAATAAATGCTCTTTCTGCTGTAACGTTATCAACTTTGATTCCGAAGCAGGTGGCAATCAGCTTGCATTTATTCTGGGAGAAGGACGTGGGCCTGGTGCTATTTCTGATGCACTCTGCACCCTCCGAGGAGATGCGTCCCATCGCAGCGAGGCGATGACAGTGCACCTGGGGCAGCCCCCTCTGACGGGCCTGCCCAGAAAGTCGGCAAAACACAATGCGCCATCATGAGGGGGACCCCACCCAGCACCACACTCACCAGTAGGCAGGCAGGTGGCACTGGTCACACAGTTCCGGTGGCAGCAAGCAGGGCAAATTGCAGCACCACCCACCCTCCCGTCAAGCCCCCCAGCACCCACCTCCTCGCCGTGGCACACACTGCCCAGGTACACGCCGGCCCTGCGCTCTGGGCAGACCCGCTGTCGGGTGCCTGGCCCTGCCCACCCGCCCGTCCTGTGGGGGTGGGAACCAGGGTTCTCCAAGCGCAGACCAGCCGAACGAGGCCCCGGTCCCCACCCTGCCTTCGCAGTGCGTTCCTCTGTCCCTCTGCTCCCAGCTGCACCCAGAGTGTGACAGATAGTCACCCGATGGGTCGCCTTCCCGAGCAGGGGCCTGTCTCCGTCCTCTCATTGTCCTGGTGGGAAGGCGGCGCCTGGCAGAGGACACGGAGTGAGTGCTGGCGAGGGAGTCAGCCAGCCGGTGAACCAGTCGACTGACGACTCAGTCAACACGCTATTTTCTCTTCGGGGAGCTCGACTGTGAAGGGCACTGGCAGAGGCTTTGAGAGAGCCAGAGACAGAGGCTTTCTCTCTGTGACGCTGCCACCCGTGTCAGGGCAGGGCCACACGGGCCCTCTTATGACCCCAGTGGGTCTGGATCCCGAAGCCACTGGCTGCACAAGGCACAGTGACAGCGGATGACAGGCCCATCCCAGAGGCAGCATCCACAGCCAGGACAGACCCCACTCCTTGGTCAGCCTTGGGGGTGTGACTTGGGATGCCCAGCATGGGCCTGCACCCTCAGTCCCACTGGAAACGGCTCTGGGCCCCCGCCGCCAGGGTGCCCACGCTCTCGGAGGCTTCCTGTCCTCCTGGCAAGTAGCCGTGGGGCGGCCCTGGGCGGGACTGGGGAGTATAAGACTTATAGTTCAGCGACTGAAAAATGCAGAAAGACCTTCTGCTACCAAAACAGAACAAGAAATGCCCGTTTCTTTCCTTAACACAGAAAAGCTGTTTCCTGGAGGGCTCAGTACGAGGAAGACCCTCACCCCGGGAGAAGGGGTGGGGAGGGGTGCTCCTGCCCCGGGAGACTGGCGGGGGTCTCCCACAATGGGTGCCTGGGTCGTGAAGGGCTGTACTGGGGAGGAGCTGGGGGGGGTGACCCTTCACGCTCGCAGGCACTGGGAAGTGCCCAAGCAGGGACCCGGTACCCTCTCCCGTGGAGCCGCTCTGCTGGTGGAGTCCGCCCTCACCACATGCCGGCTTCTCAGCCCTGTCACCCTTGCCTCTGTCACTGCGCGGTCCCACCTTGGCCCCCCTCCATCAGAAGTCCCGGCCATCCAGTCCCTGGGGACTCTGGGGGTGGGGGGAGACTGCCTTTAGCTGCTGGCCTTCTAACGCTCACCCCTCTGAATGGGAGAGCCCCAGCGCCTGCCAATCCCCCGCTGCTGATGACGCCAGAGTCCCTGACGCTCGAAGAGACTGAGGTCCCTCCATGGGAACACGTTAAATGTCCTCCAGTCGGAACTCACAGCACTGGCAGGTCCCCCGGAGCCGGGGACTTTATGATGAGCAGCTAACGACCGTAAAGCGCTCTGATCCGTTCTCCTGCAGGACTGGAAACCAGCCCAGCTGCTCCTGTTTCCGGAAGGATCCGGACGGAACAAGACACCCGCCTGGCATGGCGTAGGCAGGCCTCCAGCAGAGCAGCCCCGGGGGCCGAACTGGGTTTCTTTCCAAATGTTGCTTAGGCTGCAACACAGATAAAACTGATTCAAAACAGGAAAAACTAAAAGAGTGGTAACAATTTATGAAAAGTGGAGCTTAGTTAAATGACTTTCTTTCCAGGCTTCGGAGGATTTCCAACAGCCCAGGGCAGCACTGCAGCTGCCTGGGCCCCTTGCAGAGCCTCCGAGGCTTAGAGTCGGGCACCAAGTGAGAGGCGCCGAGCTCCTGCCCGGACTTCCGAGTCCCGCCTGCGTGGGGGACGGCCGGGGCTGCTCACTGAGGACGGAGAAATCTTTCAGACCTTCTAGCGTCGTCTACTCAGCACACCCCACACGCGGAACAAACTGTCACAAAGTGAAACATGGCAAACGAGGCAGGGCCGATCTCTAGCCAACCTGCCAGACCATTCACTCCCCAACCAACAACGCCAGGATGTGGTCTGGGAAGCTGCCCAGTCCTCCTGCAGGCGGGTCCTGTCCTTTGCCGGATGGCGGGGGTGGGGGACCAGGGTCGGGAGGGCCGGCCTCGAGGGAGAGCAGGGCCAGGCTGGCAGCACGCAGGTGTGAGCAGTGGAGGTGGGGGCGGCGAGGCCTCGGATCCCTGCAGAGGTCTCCCAGAAAGACGCCTGCAGAATGTGGGGCCGCCATGACGAATTCCAGTGCTTTGGGGCCTTTGGTGGCTACAGCCCAGTCAGGCCCGGGGGCAGGGGAAGCGGCTGGGTGGGAGCTTTCTCTGCACACATACCATACTTGCACAAGGTGCACGACACACAGATGTAACACGGCACATGGCACACACATGCAATGCAACATAATATACAAACATACACAACAAACACAACAGGTAATCACAGCATAATGTACACAACACACACACACATACACAAACACAGCATGTAAACACAACTACAACATACACACCACACACCACACATACATGCACTCCCATGGCTTACACACAGCACACGACACGCACAGAACATGCACCGAGCCCTGTCCGGGGACCAGGCGCACACCCAGGCCTGGAACACAACGAGGAAGTCACCCCGGCCCTCCGGGCCCCAGAGTGCAGGTGTGGGCTGCGCACGGCGACTCCCTCCCAGACAGGCCAGTGTGGACTCAGGTACCGGAACTCGGCAGGGGACACGCCTGACACACAGCCTGGGCCAGGCGGTCCAGGTCAGCACCCGCAGCAGCGAGCCATGCAGGTGGGACGAGCCCGTGACACGGGACGAGAGACAATGGAAACGGCGCGTTCCCCGTGGTCTTCCTTCTGAGGCCAGGTGACCCCGGTCTGACTGGGAAAGCGTCAGGCAGGCCCCGTGGGGGTGGGGGTCGGGGGTCACTCTACAGCACAGGGGGCCCTGGGCTCCGACTGCCAAGGTCACCAACAGTGAAGGACTGGGCCACCGCCACAGTCCGAGGGAGCCTGAGGAGACGCGAGACGGGATGACCTGCGGCGTCTGAGGCCGCATCCGGGGACAGACGGACAAAGGGCCGAGGGCAGAAACGAAGGCGCGAGACTGAGGCAGGGACTTGAATAATAACATCTGTATGCCGTGCCTTAGTCACGACAAATGCACCCTGGAAACCAGGGTGCTAGCAACAGGGAGACTGGGTGCGGAATGTGCTGGAGCACTGCACCTTCGAAGCTTTTCAGTAAATCCAAACTCATTTAAAATGTAAAGTTAATTAAACATTTAAACACTGGAAAACAATTACACCGTTTGGTGTGGGTGCTCTGGGAAGGCGGGTGTTCAGGTCTGCGTCCTCCCCGGCCTCGGCCTGGCCGCACACGCGGGCCAACAGGCGTCACCACCCTCTCGCTCGCGGCCGGGAACCTCGAGTGTGTCTGTTTCTCCCTCTGAAACGTGCGTTTCTATGCCCGTCTCCCATGGAACCGCGTCCCCACGGAACTGCTGTGTGTGTGGAAAGCTGTGCCATCCGCCATCCTGTCTCGCTTCTCTGCGTGAGAACGCCGACACTCTTCATTTCCAGGGGCCGTGAGGCTCTGTGTGATGGAAGTAGTTTTCGTCCGGATGGAATTTTTCTACATTGTTACCAGTGCATGATCAAAGCATCACAAATGTAATCTGTATTTGGACAGACACATATTAAACAAAAAATAACGTCTTATTAAAAGCACATCATTTAATGAAATGGGGCGCTTTCTCCGACGGTCTGCGTGCCAAACCAGACCATCTGTGTGCTGCACCACGTACCTTGGGAACGCGCACAGGGGGCTGCACTGGGGGGGGGGCTGGGGTCGAAGCTGGGCTCTGCATCCCTGCACATCTGTAGACATGAGAACCGGGAAAACTCACGTGCCCGAGACACGTGGGGGAGCATGGAGTCTGCTGCAGCTGGGACGTCTTCTGAGACCCACCTCCACCCACAGAGCGAGCGCCTCTCCCCAGCGGCCCCTCCCCATCCACCCCCGTCCCCCAGGGCCTCCCCCAACCCAAGCCCCAAGGGCCCTTCCTCTGCCTCTGCCCCTTGTCTCCAGAGCCCATTTCTTCAATGGCTCATGTCTACCTCTGTGACTTTCCAAATAAACCGCTGCTTGTAAACACACACACACGTGCGTGTGCACACACACTCTCCTGTGTGTGTGCGTGGGAAGCCCCAGGGGAGCGAGTAGACGAGGTCTCATTCAGTTTTGTCTGCAGACCCAGTCATGGCACTTGAAAAGAACCCCCGCTCACCACCCCCTTGGCACATGTGTGTCCCATGCCGGGTGCCCTGACTGGCTGCTGTCTTCGCCCTGGCGTGCAGCCAGGGAAGACGGGAGAGGGCTGCGTCCAGCCAGAGCCGCCTCTGCCACGCAAGGAGGGAGGTGGGTGAGCGTGGATGGGGAGCGGCCCCTCGCAGAATGAGCAGGTGAGGCGGTGGGGAGAGGCCTCAGTGGAGGGGGTCGGCTCACAGGGCCTGGGACAGGGCAGCAAAGTGGTGACCAGCCTGGACTCTGTCCCAGCGCTGACACTCACCGACCGCAAGGGGTTTCCCCTGTCCACACTCAGCTTCGGCCCGTGAGTGAGGGTGATGGGAGGGCCTCCTGGGGGCCTCAGGCACAAAACCCCGCAGACAGAGTGGACACAGCCCCACCAGCCCAGTCCCTGTCTCACCCAGAGGGGCACTGCATTGCCTGGTGACCTGGCCAAGCAGGCAGCAGAAGGTCAAGAGTGTTTGACCAATAGTTCCTGACATCTGCTCTGGGCCAGGTCCTATTGCTTACTCAGGCACATGCCCATCTCCAGGGGCAAACACCAATGCTTTCTGAAGACCCTCGAAGCAAGGCCAGCAGGTGGCCACACCCTGAGCAGATGTGGTGCCCAAGGCTCCAGAGGGGCCTCTGCCGCTCCTGCCCCTCCAGGGCACACGCACAGGACGTCTGTGGGCAGAGCCGAGGCTCCTGCGTGGGCGCCTGCGACAGAAGGCGCCGAGGGGGTGTCCCAACCCCGAGCTCTCAGCCCCTGTACTCACTGTACTCAGAGACAGAGGGAAAATTCCCACGAAATCAGTTGCACGGCGAGCAGTTTGTTGTTTTTTAAAACATTTTATTTATTTATTTCAGAGAGGGGAAGGGAGGGAGAAAGAGAGGGAGAGAAACATCAGTGTGTGGTTGCCTCTCATGCGGCCCCTCCTGGGGACCTGGCCCACAACCCGGGCATGAGCCCTGACTGGGAATCAAACCAGTGACCCTTTGGTTCGCAGGCCGGCGCTCAATCCACTGAGCTACACCAGCCAGGGAGTGGTTTTGTCTCTGAAACAATATGTGGTTACGTGCTGGCTTCATGGGATGGAGGGTCAGGCACAGTCTCATTCCCCGGAGTGTGTCCGATGAGGGTGGAGCGCCCGGCCCCGCTCCGGCCAGAGCTGGCCTCATGCAGGCCCCGGGCACGTGCAGAGCTGGCTGGAACTTCCCCGGGGAGCAGGACCCTCTGGGGTTATGGACCGGAGACCGCAGACCCCCACCCCGCCCTCAGAGGACAGGCACAGCCTCAGCATTGAGGGTCCTGGGGGTCCTCCCAGGCTGACGGGGGGCAGTTGCCCGTTTTCATTCGGCCCGATAAGTCTGTGTTTGCATCTTGAAGAAACCGAGCACTTCCATTTTGGTTGGGCTACAAACACCGAAACTGGCGCTTTAAAAGCTACTGAGGTGCCGTAATATTGTCTTAATGAGCCAAAGGCCCATTACTGGCCCAGACCAGTAACCCCAAAAGTTATGGTGCGGATACCGCCGGTCCCTTGCTGCAGGGCCCTCTCAACAAAAACGAGGGTGGAGGGGACGGCAGGAGAAGGCTGGGTCGTATTTCCACGGTTCCGCGCCAGCGTCCCTGACACTTCCCGGCCCTGGGTGGATGGCTAACCCGCTGGCTGCTCCCCGGGCACCCCTGGAGCTGAGGGTTGTAATTAAGATTCACAGCAGATGCTCCCGAAGACGTGCAGTCTGCGCACAGAGGAAGAAGAGTCACGCGGGCCTGCCCGGCACGCTGGTGAAGGAGGCTTCAAGCAACACAGCAGTTGTGCACAGAAGAGGGGCCGTGGCAGCGGACGGCTCCCTCGGCAGAGGAAAAAGATGGTCTGAAAGAGCTTGCTGCCCCTGCCACCCCCAGGCTGGCAGGCAAGGCCCATTGGAGGGGGAGCCCCGCCCTGGGCCGGCCATCCACCTAAACGCCAGAAGGAAAGGGGAAGACTGGTGACCCCTGTTCCCTCCGCCACCCACAGCCAGCGGGCCGGCCCTCCCTGACTCTCAAGGTCGTGAGCTCCGCAGGGGTCCCAGCCCCGTGTTCACAGTGGGCGACCCAGAGACGGGAGGTCTTGTGCTCAAAGGCTCTGCTCACAGGGCGCCTTGTCCGGGACCCCGTCAGCCCGGTGGTGACACCTGCCGGCTTGGCTTCAAGCATGGCGTGGGTGGAGTGGAGCATGGGGGGTGCCAGGAGGCTGCACGGCTGTGGGCTCGAGGCAGGAGCTGACCTGGCCTCTGGGCTCCGGTCTCCCACAAACACTCCTCTCGGGGGGCAGTGCCCCACCCAGCGTGGCTCGGGCTGCAGCCGTTTTGAGCCCTGAACCTTCCCCCGCCCGGCGAGAGGCTCTGACCCGAGTGTCTGTCCCCAGGATGGAGCTGAGGGATGACAGCCTCTGCTCAAGAGAGGCACTCAATCCTTCTGGAAACGACAGCAGACTGCTCTCACAGCTTTGGCCGTGGGGTTTCGACAAGGGCATTCATTTTGGCTCAGCGTGCGGCCGTGAACACCTGTAAACACCAGTAGGAACATTTGCCCCAGGCTCACGCAGCAGGAGGCCTGTCCACCCACTCTTCCACTGGGGATCCTCACCGCTCCCCACCAAGGGGCACGTCAACAGCGGGGGTTGTGCCCATGTCCACCTGCCCTCCGAGGGCTCCTGCCTGGACCCGTAGTGCCCCACATACGGGTTCAGTGAGGACACAGTTCGCTGCCCCCGGAGCCAGGCGAGTGTGATAGCGTCCGCTCCACGCTGGCCTTCCCAGAGGGCGCACACACCCTTCCTTGCAGCACCCTCCACCTCTGTGCCCCACTTCCTGGCACTGCAGACCCCCCGTGCTGTCTGACGACCCAGTGACACCCCGAGGAGCCCTGGCAGAGTGACCAGTGCCAGCAGCCGGGTGGGCAGCCCACAGGGCCCCGACACCACCCCCAGGCTCCCCGACACACCTCTGCAGCCACCAGCCAGCCCCGCCTGCTCCGGAAAACCGTCTGTCTCAAGTGAACAGCAGAGCCCAGCCCTCGCTGGAGGTGCGGACGGCCTCGCCCCACAAAGGCCCTGTTGTTTATGGCCGGCTCCCACGCATGCAAATGCGCCTGTGAGCAGAGATACAATCACGGCGTGTAATTGAAATTTCAAAATATTAAGGACTGGGAGTTTTAGGGATTTGGTTTTATAATAGAAATAAATAAAGGCTTGCCATATTGGCAAATAAAAGCTGACAGTTAAGAAATTAGATTTGCATACCAAATATTCCCTATTATGAATTAATCAACAGCAAACTCCGCTCTAAGTCAGCCCATAATTGGGGGTGGGGGAGGGGCCTGGAATCCACCCATGAAGACTTTGTACCCAGAATGGCCCCCAAGTGCAGGAGACAGCCCCCTCTTCCCCAGAGCCCCAGGCAGGGGTAGAAGACATGGGCAAGAGGCCGGGTGGTCTGTCCTGTGTCTCTGTGACAACAGGGACACCCCCAGCCTCGTTCTGAGCACTTGCAAAGGGGCACGGCCCCCCAGGGCCATTTCGGAGTGGAGACACAGGCAGAAGAGCACAGCCCAGGAAACGGAGGCTTTCGGAAGAGCTGAAGCGCCTGCCTGTGTGTCTCAGGGACCCTGGGGGGACACGCCTCCTCTAAAACCCGCTTCTGCCTCCCACGGTCCCCCACGCAGGGCAGCTGCTCCTGGTCACCTGCAGACTCCCGCCCCGTCCCCACAGCTGCAGGACACAGTGGCGGCCTCTGGCAGGTGGTATCAGTCCTGTGACCAGTGACAAAAGAATCTGGTCCCCACCCTCCACTTCCTCTTAAGCACAGACCAGAGTCAGCACACATCCTCACACAACCCCAGGGGGCGCTATTCACAGAGGATCAGCATGCTGGCCCCACCTGGAAGGGAGTGGGTGGGGGCTGGGAAAACAGGCAGGTCAGGCAATGCGGGAAAAGGCTGGGATGTTATGAATGTGTCCTGTTTCCACAGAGATGGAATCACAGCCTTGCCGCCGGACAAAGACAAATTGTATCTTCGTGCAGCTCAGTGGGGGACAGGAGGCTTCAGAGGCTCCCATGCAGGTGGCACAAGACAGCAGGGACTCAGGGTCCTTGTTCCGACATGAGGCTGAGCAGTGGCCTGGGGACACACGGGACAGCGGGGAAGGGATGGCGGGGACACTGGGCAGCACAAAGGGAGTGATGGGCTCCATTGTATAAAAGAGCTGCTCATGATTTTTACCAGGTGGTCCCACGTGTCCAGACAGGGCGCTGCGTCCCAGAGCTGGGAGAGTGCAGGACAGACTGGCCCTGGGTCATGAAGACAATGTTTGGTGAGGGGGGCCGACGACGCCCGGGACCCAGTGGCCAGGCTTCGAGGTCCCGTGCACAGTGGGGCGGGCCGGCGGGGTTCCGAGGGACATATCCCAGCCATCGGGGTCGGTCCAGCCAGCGGCCAGAGCGTGGATCTGCACCACCCGCAGACCCTGCAGACAGGGAGGCTGGACGCGTTCGGCCCTGCTGGGCCATCCTGCTCAAAGGCACCCCGGTCCTCGCAGGATGGGGAAGGCCCAGGGTGGGGACCTGAGGGGAAAGGTGGGCCCGCTCAGGGCACAGATGTGCCCCACGCCACCAGCTGAGCAGCCCCGCCCTCCCTGTGAGCGGGCGGCAGGTCCCAGAGGCACAGTGGGAGGGGCAGTTCTGTGAGCGTGCGTGTCCACGGCCACCCCCGCTCTTCCCTAACTTCCCTGGGTCCCCCTTGGCACCTCCCCCGGGTCGGGCGGCCCGGGACGCTCTGCGGCTGTGAAATGGACAGCCTCCCCTGGTGTCACATGAACGGGGCAGCGGGTGACACTCCTGACACAGCAGAGGAACAGCTTCACTTCCTGAGGGCCCCGGAAGGAACGACTCGGGGGGATTCAGCAAAGTGGTTGTGGGGAGGAGGGGAGGGACAGCGGCAGAGAACTGAGTGGCCAGTGACTAGCAGGGCCTCCCATGACACGGCGACTCCTCCCCGTCGGACCGGGAATTCCTTGTCTGGCCACCACACTCCTCCCACAGCCAAACTTCATATTCCTAACAGGAATCGCCTGTTAACTTCCCTCAGCGGCAGACCGCAAGGCCAATTATCACTTCAACACGCTTTCCGAACGTCTGGCCAGCGCCCAGCCAGCCCGGTGGCCCCTCCCTCACCGCCTCCGAGGGCGGGGCTGCCGGCCTCACTCCCGCTCAGTCAGCACAGAAGCCCTGGGGCCCACCCAGGAAGGCGGCTGCATAATGGAAGCACTTCACGGAAACAGTGCAGGGAGCCAGAACTAGGCAGCTTATAGCCAGGTGAGCTCAAAGCGGAAAACTTTAGTTCTCATTTCCGAAAACTTGTCAAGTTCTTTCATTAAAGCATACTCCCTGAAACTATTTTAAAACAACTGATATTTCAAAAAGTAAACAAGTTGGAATCTAATTCTGGTATCTTACAAGGAAGACAAGCCCGGGCCCCTTGCCCCTGCAGAAGGGGGCCCGCTCTTTTAAGACCAGCCTCAGAGGGCACTTCTTCCAGGAAGCCTTCCAGTGCCTCCCCGGTGGCAGTTGTCCTCCCTAGGGATCCGAGCCCTGTCTGGGACAGTGGGTGCTGGGACAAACGACCCTGGGTTTTCTGGGCCCATCAGCATGTGGCTGTGAGGCCCGGCAATGAGAGGTGTCGGTCACAAAGGAGACACCCCCCAGGTGGAACCGTAGTGCTTAGTAACAGCTGGTTGGCTCGGTGGGAAGAGAGTGACTGGTCCCGCAGCTGGGGCGAGACCGGCGACTGTGTGTGGCAGAGCTGCCAGGGACAGAGGTGTCCTCGTGTGGTCAGCCTGGGGCGCTGTCCTTAGGGTCCCGTCCGTGGCCAGAAGGTGACTCGATCCTTCCTCAAGCCTCTGTTCTGGAACCACAGACTCGCCTCTCCTCAGGTTCCAAGACTGAGAAAGGGGCTGGGCGGGGCCGCCACTTTCACTGGGGCCTCTTACAGCAGGATGGGGGCGGGGGAGGCCAACCTGTGGGAACTTGGGGAACAGGAGCACTCGGTGCCCCGGGGGGCAGAGCTGCCCGCGCACCCTGCGCCTGGCCTTCGCGTCACAGCCACTCTCTGCTGCCCGCTAGGGTGACAAATGGGCCACCTGTCAGTTAGCTGTCATTGTTTCTAATGACGTGTTGAATTCAGTGAACTGGTTTTGCAAATAGGCTCCTGTAATTGGAGCATCTGTCTTGCTCATTATTTGGCAAATGTGCCCACTTAGCACAGTCAGATGAAATTGGGGGAATTTGGCTAATCACAAGTCAGCAGATGCCAGTCCGGTTGCGGGCAGCTTTAATGCTAACAGACGCGGCCCCTCCGCTCCCCGCAGCTCCGGCGGGCGTCTCTCCGATCCCAGACAGAGCGTAAAGGTGAGAGGATAGTAACCCCGTCATCTCCACAGCTTTAATTAGTTTAAGTGAAAGCCCATCGGCCTTGAGAACAGCCACTAACGCACGCGAGCCCGACAGAGCGCCTCTTGCAGGGTGCGTGGTCTCCACACCGAGTCCCCACAGCCTCTGGGAGCTGATGGCTTAGCCATCACCCCCGGCCCCTGAGGGCACTCCGGTGAGCGGGTGTCCTCGTCCCCACCCAGGAGCGGGGCCTCCTCTATGTGCGTCACACAAGCCTCTGCTGTGGAGGTTCTAGGCAAACACTTTTTAAAGATCTTATTTACTCACTTTTAGAGAGAGGGGAAGGGAGGGCGAGAGGGAGGAAGAGAAACGTCGATGTGAGAGATACATGGATCAGGTGCCTCTCACGTGCCCCACACCGGGGACCTGGCCCGCAACCCAGGCATGTGCCCTGACTGGGAATCGAACCCGAAACTCTGTGTTTTGCAGGCCAGGGCTCAATTCACTGAGCCACACCAGCCGGGAATGAAATAAAATTTCTTAACTTCCTTTGAGTAATCATGGGAACACAAAATTGGAAAAAGAAAAACCGAACCCAACCTCTGCCGTAGAGCCGAGGTGGCCTCCAGTGGGAGCCCCAGACCGTGGGGCAGTGTGAGCACCCAGGGAGCCCTGGGCCGTCCTGGGGGGTGGCGGGGACAGAGCCTGGTCCCAGAGGCTGCTGGCTCGTGGGCGTCGTTTCTACCATCAGAGCCACTTCCCAGGGAAGCCTTTTCAAAGAGAGAGTGGCAGTGGCAGGCTAAGGAGGAGCATCCGTGTCAAGCTGACATGCCACCTGCTGCATCCAACACTGGAATGCAGAGAAGGGACCTGAGCGGCCACCCCCACCCCTGCACCAGGTGGGGGATGCGCCTGGGAAACGGGTGGCTTGCGGGGTCACATCGAACACACCGATCTTCAAAATTCAGCCACAGCCACCACAGTAACAGCTCGCTGCTCACAGCTGCCCACTGGGCCAGACACCAGGTGGGTGCCCGGTGGCCATGAGCTCCTCTAACCTCGCCAGGAGCCAGGGGCACCCAGAGTACAGACAGGGAAACTGAGGCAGGGAAGGGTAATGTCCTCAGTGGCAGCTGTGGGTGGGGCAGGACTTGAACCGTGGGAGCTGTTTCCTGCTCTGGGTCATCACAAACGCTGGGAACTGTCCTCAGTGTGACCCAGGCTGTGCCTGGAGGGCAGCGCCTTGGCCCTGTCCAAGCCCCACAGGGACAGGAGCCACCTCCCGCTGTCAACCAGCCAAGGGCTGTGCCTCCACCTGTCAGCGAGAATGAATCTCAAAGAGCGAATGAGAGCTTCTCGCTCAGGCAGTCCCCTCCCACCTCCGCCACCTCCCCTTCCCTTCCTGCCTCCCTCCTCCCACTCCACAATCAAACACCTCTACCTATGCGCTTGACCTGAGAATTTAAAGAAAAAAACTTTCCTAATTGCTAACCCTCGTTTCTGTGAGCACGAGTCCGCTGACGAGTGCGGGACATGTTCAGAGTCGTTTCTGTCTTCAGGCTGAGGACCCGGGTCCACCGTGAGCTCAGCAACCCGGTCACCTCCTGCCCAAGCCCCGCCCCTCGGTCCTGCTCTGCACCCTGGAAAATGAGCCGCCTTCTCTCCTTTCTGTGTGTCTTCCTAGGTGGCCCCCATCCTTGTCGAGTTATTCCATTTTTTGAGTGGAAGAAATGTTAACATGGCTCCAGAAGTCGGAACCTCAGAACCACACAATGAGGCTGACACAACCCCCAACCAGCCCCAATGAGGCTGACACAACCCCCACCAGCCCCAGGTTAGCACCAAGTCCCTGGGTCCCCACGGTCACTTCCTGCATGTGGAGTGTCTCACACGGAACCTGCACAATGTACAGAATGCCCTTGGCTTTGCTTCCTACCTACTTAATGGTTTTTGCTTCCTACTTAATGGGTAGACTCTGGGGATCACTCCAGAACCGTTTATAGAAGCCTCTCCATTATTAATTACTTTTAATCCTCTCCTTACCTGTCATTGCTTTTAGAGACGGAGGGTGGAGACAGAGGAAGGGAGAGAGAATGGGAGAGGGAGGGAGGGAGAGAGGGAGGGAGGGAGAGAGGGAGAGAGGGAGAGAGGAAGCCTCAATGCCAGAGAGAGGCATCGACTGGTTGGCTGCCTTCTGTAGGTGCCCAGACCAGGGACCGAGCCTGCAACCTAGTTATGGGCCCTGACCAGGAAGAAAACCCGCGACCTTTCAGTTATGAGGCAACACTCCAACCTACTGAGCCACACCAGTCAGGGCTCTATTATTTTTAAAGCTGCAAAGTAAATACTTCATGGTTTGGATGGTCAGAGGTTACTCAGCTACTCTCCTAACTATGAGCATTTAGGTCTTTCCAATATTCACAATTATAAACAACGTTGTAACAGTAACTCTGTGAGTGCGGTAGTAACCAGATGAATGTATAGTTTCACGTTCTTGGAAGTGTATCATCAGAGTAGTTTCTAGGACTGAAATCGCTACTCCAGAAGGCGAACACAAACACACAAACACGGGGGTTTCAGCTATGGCTAAATGCCCTCCCGTAAGTGTCCTAACCACACACACTCCCACCAGCAATGTCTGAGCCAGCCTGCCCGCTTCCTGAGGACCCAGACAGCAGAGTGGGAACCTACTTGTGTTAACAGTTTCGTCTGTTAGTTAAGTGTAGCTTAATGTCTCAATCTCACCACAGTTTTAATTGCATCCATTTCGTGACAAGGCTGAAGTCTTGTCATGTGCTTAAGAAAACAGTTCGTTCCTCTGTCTGTGGCTTCAAGTTCATTGGTCGTGAAGACGGCATCTTTGCGACATCTCTCCCCATTTAGTGAGTCACAGGCTGTGGCACCAAACATCTGTACCTTGTCATGTTAATAAAGTGCCTATCAAAAATGATTTTCTTGAGTATTTTTATCAAGACTGATTATTACATTTTGAAAGAGACTTCTTCATTACCTAAGGAGAAAATGCACATTTCCCCTTGGACCTACTATTCATGGATCCCCTAATTTTAAACTAAAAACATCATACAGAGAAATCTCCCTCTTAATGTGGAATATCATTGCCTTCATATGGTTTTAAACTGTGTTTATTTCTGCCTTTTTATTATTTCCTTCCTTGTGAATGCTTTGTGGTTCCTCTCATTTTGAGAAAGAAAATGCATTTATTTTCATTCATTTTTACTTACAAAGATATTTAAGGCTTTAGGTCTTCCTCTGATCACGGGTGTTAACACACGCCACAGAGTCTGACCTGCAGTGCTTTCTTGGTCGTTATTTTTATGAGTTCTGTGACTCTGGCTTGCAGTCTCCCTTCCTTCAAGAGCCAACAGGATTTTAAATTTTTGATGGGCCTTTTTTGTTAATACGTTACACTTGTTTTGCATTGTGACCAGAGAGTATTCTTCATAATATTCCTACTCCACGGAACTTACATTGTTTTCCTGGTGCACTAAAAAGTGGTTGATTTTTGTTAGTATTTCGAGTCTGTGGATACGTGTGGACACCTACCAGGGTGTCAGTGACAACACCCCCCAAAATCTGCCTCGTGTGTTACATCTTTAGGGTCTGTTACATTCCAACAAGGGCTGAGCCTTTCCTCTCATACTGAGAGCGGTGTCTCGACATCTTTTTTCTCCATGTAAGTCTCCTTGAATCACTTAACAGTTTTTGCCTTTTAAATAGTTTCTTCCTTTTAAAGTGGGTTTATTGCTATTCGGTGTATGAATATTGCAGTTATTATACCTTTGTCGTGAAGTGTGGCTTTTAGCAGTTAACCGTGTCCTTCCTCATCCCATGTAATGAGCTGGGAACTTTCCCGGGGCTGCTGGAAGCATCGCTGCCCCGGCTTTGTCTACACTATGGAGCACACCGGTGCACTCGTGCACGCCTCACCCTCACCCCGAATGTTGGCGGCCGGGTGTGTCTCCTGCGTGCAGCTCGCAGCTGAGGCTCTTTTCCAGAAGCAAAGGGGAACCATGTTCTCTTACACCGTGAGTTCAAGCCACTCGCTTGCACTAATCAGACTGCTAGGTTTGATTTCAACCCTGGTGTATTATTTCTTAACAGCTTCACCGAGGCATAATTTATAGACCCAAGAGTTCCCCC
Source organism: Tonatia bakeri (assembly GCA_004024845.1). NCBI lineage: Eukaryota > Metazoa > Chordata > Mammalia > Chiroptera > Phyllostomidae > Tonatia > Tonatia bakeri. Next base: position 21,157 of record PVIA01014404.1, read on the forward strand.
ACCTTAAATGCAGAATTCAGTAACTTTTAAGTGCATTTACACAGCTGTGGAGCCCACACTACGATTCAATGCTAGAACACCTCCAGCTCGCCCCCCAATAGTCTCACACCCCCAATAACCTCACGCCAACTTGAAGCTGCTCCCCATTCTCACCCTCAGCGCAGGCAGTGACTAATCTACTTTCTGACTCCACGGATTTGCCTTTCCCTGGACAGTCCCAATAAATGGGATCACACAACACATGGTGATCCTCTCCTGGCTCCTTTCACTCAGAATAATGGTTTCGAGGTTCGTCTGTGTTACAGCAAACCAGTCCCGTCCCCTTCCTCCCTGAGTCACACTCACGGAAAGGACAGACCGCGTTCGACAGCGGCCAGGAACGGGAGGCGCCGGGAGTAGCTGCCGGGCTACTGTGTGGAGCCACCGCCAGGGTTGTGTTTGCAGTCCCTCGCCGTGGTTTCCATTTGTGTCTCACTGCTGACTGATGGGTCCCCCAAGGTGCAGGTGTTTACTGGCCGTTTGTGTCACCACTTTGGAGAAATCATCAAGCCTTTTGCCCAGTTTCAATTGACGGGCTTTATTCTTATTGAGTTGTAAGAATTCTTTCTATACTCCACATACAACACTCTCATCAAATGTATGATTTACAAACACTTCCTTCCCCTCTGTGAATTGCCTTTTATTTTCTTACTGGTTTCAAGGTACCACAGATTTTCATTTTAATAAAGTCCAATTTATCATTTTCCTTTCAGGGATCACGTGTGTATGGTGTTTTAGGTAAGAAATCTTTGCTTGATCCAAGTTCGTGAAGACCTTCCCCTTAAAACTTTCTTTTAAAAGGTCCCAGTGCTGGCTCTTCCACTTAGAGCTGTGACCCACAGAAGGGTGACCTTTGTGCAGGGCCTGACCAAGGAGTCGCATGGTGTCTGTGGGTGCATGTGCCCGGCTGCCCCAGCACTGTCTGCGGGAGGAGTCGTTGGAAGTCTTCACAAGTGTGTATGTTGCACTTGGTGTTTAACTGATGTGCTGCTGTTGCTTTTTTATTTCCGTTTATGTTGGTGCTCACAATGTTTTATATTTTTGTTCTAGAGGTTGTTTCTACTCAGACCTGTGCAAGTGGCTGTACACACACACGTTCAGTTTATTGCCTTTGAGGTGTCTCACTCGCTGCGGATCGCCCGCATGACGACCCAGGAGCTTATCCACTTCCTCTCCTCTCGTCCCTCCTTCCTGTTCACTAACTTCAGGCACACGCACTCCTGCGTGCGCGTGGGGCCCCCGTCGCACTCATAGATCCACAGCCACCAAGTACAGATGCTAAGTGTGTTAAATACTTACCAACAGCCTTTGTTCTGAACCCCCAGCCCTCGCCCCTCGGGGGAGGAAGTCCGGGGTCCAGCAGACCCTCACTGAGGCCCCGGCAGATTGCAAACACTTTATAAAACAGCCGTGTCGCATGGGGAAGGGCCTAACCGGGCACAAAACCTTCGGCTCTGGTTTCCTTCCTTGGAATCCTTCGAACAGTCGGCCCCACTGCCCCTCTGATGGGTGCGTTGCGTCTGGGAAGCCGTCCTGTGAGCTGTTTATCTAGCAGTTGTACTAGGGCTCAGGCTGGAGTTAATTCGTGCAAGTGTGATTTCTGCCGCACCCAGTGGGCCTGTTGAATATGTAAATTCGGATGTTTCTTAATTACTGCAAGTGTTTTCTCAGGTTGTGGTTTTAAATATCGGCTCTCATTATTGTGTTTATCTTCTTCGGGGTCTCCAATTATGTGTAAATTACGTGTAAATTGCACCAGCTCTGCCCTGTTCCATTTCAACCTCCCTCTCCCTCTGATGCTTCTTTACTTCTCTTTGTTTCCCCTGGATTTCGATGGATCCTCCCACGCTCTCATCCTAATCCCTCCCCTCGTAAGTCTCATCATTTGGTCTGCACACAGACATCTGCACACAGACATAACGGCTCTTTCCCCCCCCGCCCCCGAGTTCCACTCCCTCTGCCCCCTTCCCGGGGCCTGCTGGAGCTCTGCACTCTGGCGTCTGGCTGCGGGGTGGTCTTCTCCCAGGAGCTCGTCTGAGTGCCTGACTCTACGTTGAGGGTCAATTTTAGTTTGTTTCTGCCTCGGTGTGGTTTTCAGAGGAGGTTTCACCAGCGGAACCGTGTGGAGCCCAGTGTTTTGTCTTCTTTTCACAGCAGAGGTGTGCGGGCCGTCTGTCCCTCCATCACACAGGCTGGGCTGGAGGTTCGGCGGGGTTCCCAGGACAGCCGGTTCAGAGCCAGTCTCCTCTGTTCGGGGACTCGGGGAGCTCTGGGGATCAATGACTGTTTTCCTGCAGGGGGAGGTGGTCATGCAAGGAGGGCCCGTTCCTGGGCTCGCTGTCTCACAGGGCCCCAGGTCTCCCCACTTCTCCTTCTCCACACCTAGTGGAGCCAAGGCTCCTGTCCTCTCTGCTGACCCCCGACCCCTCCCAGAGCATCGCCTTTCCGGGGTGCCTCCTGGCCGCGCAGGCGCGATTTCCAGTTTCTCCTCCACAGCCAGTTCTTCCATCGTGCAGGAAACTGTGTGTTTTCAGGCTGTGGTGACTCACTCCGCAGTGTCAGAGCCGCCCCAGGCCCCTCAGCAGGGACCCAAGGAGCACAGGCGTCCACCTGCTGCCTGCGTGTGCTGAGTCATCCTCCCGGTTACAGGTGCTCGGCTGTTAGCCCGCCCTGGCTTCCCGTTGCACCGAGGACGCTGGCTCTGCACGGCTTCGCTTGTCTTTCCCGTCCCTCTGTCTGTCACTGAGGGGTGTCGTGGGTGTCGCAGGTGTGTGTGCGGCCCCCCTGCCTGGGCTACCCAGAACTCCCCAGCAGATTTATCTGTGAAAACTCCAATCTACACTGGAAAAGAAATGCATGCATTTAGCCAGTATATTAAAGTAAACTGAAGACAATTAAGATAAAACATTTTGGTTTTTTTACCCTAAACGCATCCCTCCGCCTGCACTGCTATATCCAGCCTGGGAAACACCTCTCGCTTGCCCCACTCCTGTGACACCCTCCCCCCATTCAGGGTCCTTCTCAGCACCACATCCTCGGTGAAGCCGCTCCTGCGAGCTCGCTGTGGGCCCGCTCCTGACCATGTCTGAGCCCCTGTGCCCGGCGGTGGCGGTTTCTCAGAGGGCAGCCCGTCTCCCGCCGGACCCCAGCACCTGTCTGCAGCGGTGCTTCCTCCCGTCTCCTCTCTCAGACGCCCCGCGCCCTCCAGCACCCCGCGAGTGGTCAGGGAAGAACCTCGCTCCCTGGCGCGCTGGTGGACACTGGGGATGACAGTGCGATGCACTGTCCCCCAAGATGTGTTCCCACTGCTGCTGGCAGCTATGGGGCCATCTGCCTGCCTGTCCCCAGGGACGGAGCAGGGCTCTGAGAAGCGGCTTCTGAGAGCAGCTCTCAGAAGGAGGTGTCGCCAGGACTGTCCCTCCACCTCAGACGGACACGTGTGTGCGTGACGGTGTCACACACGCCCGGGCTCAGGCCAACCCCAGCCCCACCGACACTGCCGTGCTCAGCTCCTGTGTCTGGTTCCAGAAGGTGTTGCACAGGGCAGGAGTGGCACTCGCCACACCTTGACGAGCTCAAGGACTGCAAGCAGAGCTGACTCCACAGCCGTGAAGAGAGGAGTCTCAGTGCAATGGCCAGCCTATGGGTGGGGCAGCTGACAAGCACCGCACCCGCCCCACCAATGGCAGTTTTGCTCCTTCGAGGTCTCCCAGGACACGGGCAGGGTGAGGAGGCAGGTGGGTCCCAGGAGGCAAGGCCAGGGCCAAGGCAGCAAGACCTCGGGCTGTGGACCCACTTGATTTCTCGAGAGGAATCGCCCTCCGTCTGCAAGTGCGGCAAAGGGAAGAGGAGTCCCCAGGTCACGGTGGGTTTTGATTGCAGACCACCAAAAAATAGCCAGATTGCCACAGCTGGGCACCAAGGTGTTGCGTCGCTCTCAAGCCCAGCAGGTGAGTGGATGGGTGGACGAATGGACGGACTGGCAGACAGCTGACAGCTGTTCTACAGAGAAGCCACCTCTCCATCACCACGTTACAACCGTCTTCTCCCGCACCTTTGCCTGTTACCCCCCAGAAGTTCCCCTCTGGCAACCACAGTTCTCCACGGTGAGAGCCCGTTTCCATGTCTTGTCCAGGTGCACGGGACATGGCAACGTCTCACCTGAGACGTGACGGCGTGTCTGGGTTTCTGGACCCCTTTGCAGGTTAAGCAGCCTACCCGCACTCCCTTGTCTCTCAGGGTTTTAACTAAATGGCCACACCCACCTATTAAAACACCACACACCACTCTTTCCCGCTGCTAACACGCTGAGCAGCACTGCTCGACCGCCCAGTGCTGAGTGAGTCTCCTGTCTCAAACTGTGCGCCACCGCTTCTCCTGGACTCCACGTGCAACTATTTTGTTCAGGATTTTAAGATCTACATTTGCGAGTAAAGCTAACCTTAATTTGTTTTTTGTAACGTCTCTGTCAAATTTCACTCTTTTACATTTTTTTCGTTCCCTGGAAGCTTCTGTGTAGAGCTGGCGTGACCCCTTCCGTGGGAGTCGGGAGTCATCTGCTGGTGACACGTCTGAGAGTGGCATGTACCCTGTGTGCATGAGGGGGGTGGTGAAAACAATTATAAATTGGGCATGTTTAATTCTGATAACAAAGATTCCTCGGGCCTGCTTTTGCTTGGGTCCATTTTTAATCTTGCATTTCCAGGAATTCAGAGACTGACACCCATTTCCACGCAAGCATCCGTGAGGGTGGTCCTCTCAGGGTCTTTGGTGACCACATCTTGGCAATGGGCTCTCCCAGGACCACCTGAGATTTATCCGCTTTCAAAGAGTTTTCTTTTTCCCAAAGACTCAGATTTGTCTTTGTTAAATCTCTATTATATATTTATTTTCCATTTCATTAATTTACATTCTTATCATATTTATTTTCTTCCTTCTATTTCCTTTGGGTATAGTTTGATTCTTGTTGGATTCAACAAGATGGTTGGATTCTTTGGTGATTAACTAACTTTTGTCCTAATAGATGCATTTAAGGCTTTAATTTTTCCTTCTAATTAGAACGACTCAGCTCCATCGCCCACCCCAACTGGCACGCTGGTGCGTTTATGCACTCCAGGAGTCTGCGTCTGAGAGAGCCCAGAAGGCCTCTGGTTACAGGGGTGCGTTCACACGCACCCACGCATGCGCCCTTCGCTCTGCCCTCCCTCCTCTCTGCACCCCGGACTTCCACCCGCCACCACTGTTCTTACGCTTACATAATAATAATTTGACTTTCTCCTACTGTGGCTCCTGCTGAGTTTTTCAGAGCCTCAAAATCTTTATTTGACCGCACTGTTGAAAGGTATAGTTACAGCACATGCACATCTAGGTGGGTGGTGACTTCCCTTCCACACTTCAAACCTGTCTTTCAGTTTTCGTCTGAGTTTCATCATTTTGTGGAAAAGTCGGCTGTCAGTCTTATTTCTCGAGAGTAATACTTGGGGGTGGGGGTTGTTTGCATCTGGCTCCTTGTAAGGTTTTCTCTTCGTCTTGGATTTTGGCAGTTTTGCTATGATGTGTTTAAGCGTGATGGCCTTTGTATTTACCTTAAGTTTCATCCTGCTTCTCCAACCGGTCACCCAGTGTCTTCCATTATTCTCAGCCCTCTCTCTGCTGGAGCCCCAGTTTCACATTCGTGCTGAGCCCCGTGGAGCTGCCGCTGTCCCCTCCTGCTGCCCTCAAATCTCACCAGTGCCTCCTCTAACACGGGGCAGGGCCATGCGGGGCAGGGGGGGGGGTTGTGGCCATCCATCCTCTAACACGGGGTGGGGCTGTGTGGGGGGCATGGCCGTCCATCTAACACGCAAGGGCGTGGTTGTCTGTAGGGAAAATGATACAACAATTAATAAGTAACAACACCAGAACAGACGCGGCGTTCTGTGTCCTCACCAGTGTGAACCCGCTGTGGCCCCATGTACCGG
>PVIA01014405.1:0-27219 GCA_004024845.1 Tonatia bakeri
GGCACCACCGAAGGGGCCGTCAAGGTCTCTGCCTGCAGTACAGCAGGAACTGTGCAGTCACCTGGTATGTTTTCCTTAAGGAAAAAGTTAAAAGGATTATTAACTCTGACACTACTAACAGAATTACACTGCAAATCATCAGCTATTTTCCCCTCATATTAAATCTGAGATACAGGAAATTAATCCGCCTCCCCTAGTTCTCTCACCCCATTACTTATCGATAAGCCTATTTCCTTCCATTCTTCTCCAAGTTCTTTTTCACCCGTTTCCCTTTCCTAGTCTTTGCCTCCCTCACCTCCTTCCCTGGCTTGCTTGCTTTCCTCTATGCCCTACACCCAAAAGAATTCCAACAAACAAGCAAATGTAAAAAACCTCTTGAATTGAATAAAGAGGATAGACAAATAATTCTAAAGCTGGAAAGGCTATTACAGATGAAATTCAACTCCTTCCATTATTGACAAGCAAACCGAGGGGCAAAGCGGTAACAGCTGGTTACGGCGGAATTCCTTGGCTGGGGTGGCTCACGCGTCTGGCTCTCTGGTCTGTACCAGCGAAGGACTTTCAGAAGCAAAGACCACGCTGCCTCTTTGAATTCGCTGAGGGCCTTTCCTCCAAAGACCAGCAAGTCGAAGATGTCATGTGTGAAATTGCTTGTCACCGGATAATGTTTTAAATGTTTCAGCGTTTTAAAAACTCTGTGTGTCATCTGTATACCACAATGACTTGTATCTCCTCAATTCCGAAGTGACGCTGAGACACGAGGAGGACTCATGCCATTTGGGAAGCTCTCTGGCGTGTGTCCTCACTGAAAGGAGTTATGTGAACACCTCCAAGGGTGCACACTTCCTAAATTCTCGCATTTAAAATGGCCCAGGACTCTCAGGAGAGCAATAGTAAAAGAGGGAGAGTGCCACATGCTGGAACCACGTGTTATTCTCCTCAGCACCCTGGATGGCATGCAAATCCACTCTCTTTGGGGGAATGGGCATTTTTTCCCTGTTTAAACAAGAAGAAAATTTGTTTTGTGACTACCCTGAACATTTTCCCTCCTCTGTTTGTCTATTTACTCACTTCATATTTGGCTGAGTCACTTCCCTACCTCTGTCCCTGCAGCTCTTATCTAAGAGATATTCTACCTTTCGCCCATGAATTTCTAGAACTAAGTTCATGGCTGAAGGGTTTTCCAAATGAAAAAAAAATCTATATTATGGAAGAACTAACAAAGAAATACTACAGAGAGCTCCTTAATCTTTTTCATTCTGTAATCACCCCTAAGGGATACTACATTCATTACTTTTATGCCTTTTAAGTAAAGAGTAACTTTTGCTATCAAAAATTGGACTGAAATTGTACTAACTTCTCCTTTCCCTCTCATCTAGGGCCAAAGAGACAATGAGGAGGTTCAATGCCACCGGCATCTACCGTTAGTTGGGATCAAGATGACTGCCAGAGAGAAAGCAGTGAAGGTAGCAACAATCCCCGTCGTCCTTTCAAGCTGACTAAAGTCGATTTAACACCTTCAGGGCCTGCAATTGCGCTGCCATGGTTTAGCAGAGCCACAGCGTCCTGTGAGGACAGGGGTAGAACACAGTTTGTGGAGATTTCGCCCAAGGCTAGGGTGCGCTGCAGCAGAATGGAGGGCAAGAGAGGCAGTAAATGCAGAAACTTGGCATAAAGATGGGGGAGAGGGGGAGGAAACACCCTTAATTTCAGCCACTGAATCAGAAATCAAAGCAGGAATCTGGGGAGAAATGAATCCAAAATCTCATTTCCTCTCAATGTAAAAGAATTTTAAAAGAGTTTTTTTCTAAAAGCAGAAACTGCCACCAAGGGTGTAGGAGTCGGGCTAGTTGTGGTCTGTGACTGGTCTCACAAAGGCTAACTCTTACCCAGATGTCCAATAAAAACACTTAGTGAGTATCATTTCCATAAGGCTTTGTCTACTCGAAACACAAGCCAATTGTTTGGGTCCAATTTATGAAGCAAGGTCTTACGAAGGTTATAGGGTGAGGAGGCCTGATGACAACTAAATTGCCTTAAATGGAGCTCAAAATACCACCTTAAACATTCTCCTCTCCCAAGAAATGCTTAATCATAAATCAAGGGGCTCAAAACGTATTAAAAATGACGAATAGAGCAAGCACTTACATCTCATTTTTTTCTTTTAATTCACGAATGCATCAAAGATTTCTGAGGGATATTATTCCACACAAAAAAGATAAAGTGCACCAGGAATGCAAGATTCCAGGGATAAAAGAGGAGATTAAAAATCAAATGGTGGGCCAGACTTAATGCTGAAACTTATTCTGAAAATAGACATACTCATTTTAAGACAAGGAGATGAGGACTGTCTGTTCTGAACTTGTAAGGAATGGTGAATCTCACAATAATTGGACACGTGTTTTTCATCTTAGAGGAACTTATGAATCCATTTTAATGTATTAAAGTTCATGGGTACTATTTGTCCACAAGTAAGCTTTCTCCCCCCATTCCCAGCCATGCATCCTTAATAGGGATTTAATTCAATGGGGAAAATACTTTCTACAACTTACTAATGTTTCCTGAATTGCCATTAGGCTAGCTTTAGAAGGAATTTTAAAGCACGTGCTAAATGAAACTTTCTGTGCAAGAATTTTTAATATTCTAGTCCTTTTGAATAACTTATTTTTATGTGTTTCTTCAATATGTAGAAAATAATTGTCAGCAATAAGAATTATTAAGTGGCTAACGCAAGATGCCTGTTTGTCTTGACCTGGAATAGATTAGAAAGTGAACCAGACAGAAAAGTCCAGCCTGGCAGGTCACAACCCTGCTCCTCCGAAGGCACAGGTTGCAGCCTCGGATGGCTCAGTGTAGCGGAAGAAACGTCCAGCTCCAGGAACAACTCTTCTTTCTCCTCCCTTCCTGTTGATTACAAGTACCTAAAACATTCAACCAATTCTAAAGGCACTGAACCTGATTTTTTTTCTTCACAACCTTTTTCAGTCTACTTGGAAACATCTGTTTTTAATTGCATTGGGATTTGAAAACTAATTTCGAGTGAGACAGGGTTCAGGCTCCAATCAAGTTGGAACTGAGAGATTATTGCTTATCCACACATCCCCAAATTGAGGGAGGCTTGAGGCCAAGGATACCACACTTTCTGAATGCATGCATGAGGCACATACATTTAGAAATGAAAAAGGAATGGCCTAATTCTCTCAGGGAAACTTCTTCAAGGCCATGATTTGAGTTTTAGGTTACAGCTTTTAGACTCAGGTTTCCCTTTTGGGAAAGGTCAGTTGGAGGACAATAGCCTCCCAAACATTCCAATATATGGAAAGGAGATTAAGCATGCATATGTTCAAATCAAAATAAAAACAATATTTTGGGTTGTTCATTGAGGAGATCTCATAAATCCACCTGATTCCCTAAATTTGAGAGATTGAAACAAATATGCTGTCACTCAACCTCAGTTTCCTTGCCGCAGTCCTGCAATGGCAAGGAGCTCTGGAGTGACTCATGAATTCCCCGTTGTGTGGGTGCCAGGGCTGCCTTTCCCCCTCCAGGGCCTGCTGGGGGCAGGGGCTCAGGAGTCCGTCCCAACCTTGTCATTCACTCACAGTGTGTTCCCAGGCTTTCCACCTCAAAGTCTCCGATGTTCAATGAGGCCCTTAATTTTCTGCTTCACAAAAACATTTGGGAGGACTTTTTCATGAGCAAAGTACTAAAAATCATGAAAAGCTGCTAAAGTGCATGAGGTTATTTCTATTTTCTTGAATAGCTGCATCCAAAAAAATTCATGCCAACAGTAAAATTCATGCCAAGGACTCTTAAGTGACTATTGATACTCTGTTTGAGGATCCAGACCGTGAGCCTTGGGCCCCCCATTCTGCAGTTCCAAAGGACAACATACCAGTTTTATCCAGCTGGTTGACAATAAGCACGCCTGGTTTTGGAAACTCAATGTACAGGGACAGTAGGTAAGAGAACACAGTAATACAGTTTAAGTTTGCATAACTTTTAGAAACTCTAGAAAGCTAAGATAGTTAGACAAACAGTACTCCCATATTTGTCCCCTATATTCCAAGGATGTGAGTTTACATATTGTTGTTAATTTTCATTCAATTCATTAGCCAATTTGTCCACATGTTTTATTTACAATAAACTATTAATTCATAAGTTGTACTTTATTGACAGAAGGCAAAGCACCAATGATCATTTATTAACTCTAAGTGTTCTCTATAGAGAATCTCAGAGGTGGCATAGCCCTTTCCCTAATGCCTGCCATTGTCATCTAACTAGAATTTAATATCTGAAATGCTCAACTTTGCTTCAAATGTTTTCTTTCTAATGAACCACAGATGACCAAGGGACTTGCATTTATTTGTAACTAATCCTCTGCTAAAATGTTAACAACCTCTGAGACCTCAGAATGGAGAGAGCTTTCCTTATAAAGATCTCAAATATAAAAAGCACCCCTATGAAGCACCCCTATGGTGTATAATATTTTACTCTGCCCTTTTCTCCACTGTTATATGTTATAAGAATTTCTTAATTTCATAAAAAATTTTTTATCATTTTCACATTGTTTCAGAATACTTCATGTATTAGGCATTTAGGTTGTCCCAAAACTTACAGACAATGTTGTAACAAATTTCTGAGTAACATACATCTTTTTTTCATTTTTCTGGTAATTTTCTTAGAATAGATGTCTAGATGTAGCATCCATAGTTTTAAGGCTCTTGATACAAACTGCTAAAATATCTTGCAGAAAGGCTGTAACAATTTGTCCATATTTTTCTGACTATAAGACAGACGTTTTCCCACCCATCCCCCAACCCCACCAAATTTGGGAGGAATAATGGTTGTTAATGCTGCTGTTGAGTTCTGTTTACATTTACATTGGTGAAATATTATGTTATTTATGTTATTAAATATTTTACCAGTTTTTGCTTCAAAATTTTTTTTTCAATTTTCCTCCTCTAAAACCAAGGTGCATCTTATGGTCTGAAAAACATGGACTATACCACTCAGCAGCATAGGAGTGTGCCAATAAGCCCTGCCCTTATCAATCTGTTCCCTACAATTCCTACATGTTTGCTAATTTGATAGATGGAAAAGGTCTATTATTTCATTTTGCATGTATTCAACTCTTAGAGCAGTTAAATTATTTTTCATGTATTTGTTATTTTTTTTTGTATTTCTTCAGTTATCTGTTTTTGAGTCTTATGTAAATTTTTCTGTTTGTTTTTTTTTCTTCTCAGTTTATGGAAATTCTTATTAACATTCTGTTACTCTCCATATGCATTTTCTAATGTGTTCTGTATTTTTTTTTAAGTTTTTCAACTACAGTTTATATTCAGTAGTGTTTTGTATTAGGTTCAGGTGTACAGCTTGGTGGTTAGACAATCGGGTGCTTTACAAAGTGGTTCCCCTGACACTCCCAGGACCCACCTGGCACCGTACACAGTCATCACAACATCACTGACTGCATTCCCTAGGCTGTACTTTACATCCTCATGACTGTTCTGTAACTGCCAATCTGTGCTTCTTCCTCCCTTCACTTCCCTCTGTCGACCGGCAGTCTGTTCTCTGTATCTCTGAGGCTATTCCTGTTTTTATTCATTTATATTGATATTTAGCTTCCACATATAAGTGAAATCTCATGGTATTTGCCTTTCTCTGTCTGGCTTATTTCACTTAGCATAATGCCTTCTAGGTCCATCCATGCTGTTGCAAATGGTAAGATTTCATTCTTTTTTATGACCAAATAATAACTCAGTGATACATATGTACCACAGCTTTTTTATCCATTTGTTTATTTTGGAGCACATAGGATGCTTCCATACCTTGGCTGTTGTAGTTTTCTTTATGTTTTGACATGATATCTATATTTGATAGCCAGACATGTCAAATATTTGCAGTTAATTCTGTAACACTTTTCCCTTCTCATCTATTTCTTTCAAGATCAGAAAGTACTAAGATTTAAATATTTAAAGTATATTCTATGTGTGATATTGGTAACAGTTAATGCCCATTTATGTGCCATTTGGCACCTATCACTTAGTCCAAAATTGGATTTGTGGTCAGTAAATGCTTACCTACTATATATACACCTGACTCTTGGGTTTATCTTCACGGAAATTCTGAGGGAGGGACCATAATAATGTCCCTGGCAGCAGGTGTTGTTTCCACAAAGCTTCTTTATTCTGAGCCTGCAATGTTGCTGGTTACTGCTTTATTTATTCCTCTTAGTATGTATAACTATATATAATATATTACATATATTATACATAATTTTACCTTTTGCAATAGTTCATTTCAAAATATTTACAAATATGTAAAAATATTTGAACTACATGCAATTTAAACTTACTAATTAGAGAAAAATACCATTTTACTCCCATTAAGCATTCAGAAATTTTAGGAAGAGGTTTCGATTGCTAGGACCTGAGAAAATGAGAGAATATACAACAGGAAATTCACATAAACCATGGATTATTTTAAAAACTCAGGAAGATAAGGCACATGTCTCCAAATTGGGTCCCTTCTGACTGTCACAGTGAACTGTGTCAGCTGAAAGTCCAAGGGAATAGCGAGTTCTTCACAAGTTGAAGCAACCACGATAGCCAGATGAAATGCTTTGTGTAATGTATTGTGACTTCACTATATTGGTGTTAATATGCAAGTCCCACAAACCAGATTTAGACAACAGCCTGATGGACCTGTATTCTGCTGCTGAAGCTGAACAGAGCTTAATAAACACAAACAACAAAAGTCTGACAAGAACCAGTTCAATGCTGTAACTTCCATGTCCTGAGTCACAAAAGCACTCCTCAGAATTTCAAGACACATCTTCCAAAGGTGCATGAAAAGAGACAAGAAGCACGTTTGATTGATCAGAGCACACAGAACAAATAATGCACTTACATTTCTGTGTAGTTGGGGGACTCAAGTTCCCAAGTAGAACATCCAAGATGCATAGCCACAAATTGAGCCTGACATCTCAATTATGCCAAGAGTATTGTAAAAGCAGAAACACAGAAAGAATAATATCATTAAGGAGCAATCTAAACATACATTAGGATCTAAGTATTTTAAGGGAACCTGGAGTCATTAGAGAAAACTGGGATGGAAGTATTTTCTTCTCTGTGTCCTTGTTATTTTGGAGAACAATAAGCATTAAGCATCTCTTTCTAGGAGGGATAGGATTCCATAATCAGGGAGCAAAATCACTTATCTATCTACTTGAATGTGCTAAATTATTTTTGAATAGTGGAGATTTAAATTTTATTTCTTGGTAACTTCAGTACAGGTTTAGTTGCCTGCTTTCCATCTGGGTTTCTGGTTCAGCACCACAGAAACTCTTCTCTGACCAGTATAAAATTATCTGCGTATAGGAGGGGCCAAGTGGGCAGGTATACCAACAGGGCAGGCCTTCTCACTTTGGGTCAGGCCTTCCTGCACCCAGCCTTTGTCCCATGCAGGGAGAAGGCATTCTCCAGATTCTCACCTGTCTGGTTCTTCCCAAGCCCTGATCAACTCCAGCATACTGAAGCTGTGAGATCTCAAAGGCTTGAAGTTTCCTAGACATATTTCAAAAAGCTAATAGAAATTTCATCTTGAATTTTTTTATTGGGAGATCATGGAGGGAGTAGAGATTGCTTCCCGGCACACTCTCATTTCATCTTTGGAATAAAATATTTCCTCGACTAACTTCAGTACATCTATAGTATCATTATGAAGGTTATAAGATTAACAACAGTGTAAAACTCTGCAAAAATACTTCTAACGTGGTTCCCAAAATGGAGCTACAAGAAAGGGTTTATGACTCTCAAATGAAGATTACCTTTTAGCTTCTGTTGAAGTCCTATGTCAATTCTTCATCAACACCGATAGACTCGGTATTGCCACTGACGCCACTATGAGCACCTGCACCCTAACCACATGTCAGATCTGCAGGCTTCTGCTCCCCGGTGCTTCACAATAAGCAAGACTGTGGTGAGCAAGGGCCACCAGCTACCGAACTGATACTCAATGGCACACTGAAAGAAATTACTGTAGCTAAATAGCACTTAACCTGGTATTTCATATCCAGACTACGTGAGTTTTTGGAGTGGCTCCACACTAAAAGGTATCTGGGGAAAAAAATAATGCCCTTTACTTAGAACCCATGATCACTAAGTACATCTGAGAAGAGGACAAACCACAGGCAGCACCTGGCAGACTGTGATTGGCTGGATCAATTCTAGGAAAGGAAAGTACTGTTCTAATTGTCAGCTACACTTTTATGAGCTCGACACCCCCATCCTAGCTAGTGCTGACTGGCCCTGTGAGGGAACATCAGGCAAGAGAGGAGCATGCTACAGACCTGAAGCAGCACAGCAGTGTAGACGAGGAGAGAGGAGATTAGAAGTGGTGGTAGTGGCCGCGGTAGCCAACAGAAATTAAAAGTAGTAACAACGAGGGTGATTCAGTCCTCAGAGCAGGAGAGAGGTGGCCAAAAGGCCTGCACCTAAGACAGGCAAAGTGGCCAAGAGAAACTCAGGAATGTGTCAAGCAGACGTACTGTGATGGGGGAAAGAAGCATCATTTAATCAACAAATTCTTAATAAACACTTACATTTCTAGGGACCAGGGATGCAAAACTGAGTAATTCATCCTGATACTCCAAGATGCTATAGAGTGAGTCAGTATATCCCATTACAACCACATCTCATATATCTGCATCGAGAGCATTCAAAAAGTTAAATCACCGGTGCCAGTAAAGGCTCTCCAAGGAAAGAAAATAAGAAGCAGCTGGTCCATAAACTGTTAACTAGACAGAACAGAAGGGCTCCTTCTCCATGAGTTCTCTGGCTATGTTCTTACTCCACCAGGTAATAATAAAAGCATGAGAACTTCCAGGAGTGATGATCAAATTGAATACCCTTATTTAGGGAGCTAGGAAATCCTGGGATATAGAAATTCAGCACATGTGAAAGGCAAAGCCAAAAACCAACCAAACAAACAAACATTACAAAAACCTATGTTTAAGTAGGAAACTTCAGTACTAAGAGAACATCTTATAAATTACACAATCATCCACCATGGGTTGAGAGACACAGAGTAAGTCCTTGCAGGTTTTTTACCAATATTTTATTTATTTATTTTCTGAGAGAGGGCAAGAGAGGGAGAAAGAAGGAGAGAAACATCAATTTGTTGCTTCTTGCTTACCCCCAACTGGAGACCTGGCCCGCAACCCAGGCATGCGCCCTGACCAGGAATCGAACCAGCAACCCTTCGGTTCGCAGGTCCACTGAGCCACACCAACCAGGCCTCCACGCAGTTTTACCCTCTGTGCTCTATTTTTAATTTTTAAAGTTAGGCTGCTTCTGTATTAGGGAAACATCAGGAGACACCAGACACAGACATCTGATTGCAAGACTCGGGGTAAATCATTCCCACTTGCTTAACATCAAACTGATGAAGCATTTATTTAAAAACATTTGTGGAGTTATAACAGAGAGAGAGAACCCACAGTTTCCTTCCTATTACAACCACATGTTAAGACAATAGGCTTCAATAAAAAAATTACCTTCAGACACATTTTATGCAGGGGATCTGCCTTAGCCCTTCACACTGCAGGTTGGGAGGCCACCGAGTGCATTCCTTTCAAAACTTAATTTTCTTTTTGAACACTGCACTGACCCTAAGTTTAACATCGTTCCAAATTCAGTCTTCTTTGCCCACACGAGATATTGCAGCTAAGCAAAACTGTTCTGGAAACCTCATAAATCGTATGAGCTGCTCAATTTAAGCCTGAGGGAGTAAATTGAAGAGAGCTAGCCTGTCACACCATTTTAGACTGGTTGCTACAGAAATTCAGGATTAGTTCTAGATTGATTGAACTAGTTATGGTGGTGACTATATATGTACACACACACACACACACACGCGCACACACACATCCTGCCATTTTAGTGGTCTGTTACCAAGTAGGCCTTTTATTTTAGTTCTTGATGCCATGCTTTATTGGATATACTTAAAGTGGGTCTGGTGTTGGGGGTAAAGGAGGGGACGGGGGAGGAAACCAACTGGGTGCCCTCTAAGAACCCGGAGCTTTATTGGGGACTTCCACATATTTTTAAATTTATTCTATTTTACACCACTGTTCACCGGATGCCTGCAATGTGCCAGGTGCTCAGGACTCAATGATGGACAGACAGAGATAGACCCATTCTTATGAAGATTATGGCTCACAAGGCACTATTTAAACTGCGAATCAGTCAGATAAATTCCTGACATCACCTTGTGTTGACTTAGAAAAATAATGCCTCGAGTTGCTAACTTGACCTTGGTCCTGTTTATTTTTGCCTCAATTTTCCCATCTGTAAAAAGGACTTGTTATGAGGACCGAGTGAGAACAAAGAGCACACATAAAAGGCCCAGCACAGGTACACAACTGGGGGGCGTCCCCCTGCCTTCTTCCAAATAGTACCCAGTAGGATGTAAAGTTGATTTTCTATTAATAGATTGGAGTAGCTATTTTCACCCTTATTATAATTACAGCCTCCAGGGGGCAGTAGAAAATGTGCCCCACCAGTCCCAAGGAGAGAAATGGGGCCACTTTCATTGCTACAAAGCTAAAAACACATTTTTCTCTTGTGCTGTTTTATAGACAAACAAATGAAGAAACAAACAAAAAAAAACAGTCATCTAAAGAAACAGTAATGAAAGCAAAAGTAAAAATAATATTCAGTTATGCAACAAATATATGTTGAGTGCCTAATCTGTGCCAGCCGCTGAAGGTAAAAATAGCCCCTGCCTATGGGGGGGTCACAACGGCAATGACAAACAGTAAACAGGAGCTATGCTCAGTGACTATTTGGGGGAGGATGCATTTTCAGAGTGGCCAAGAGGGGCAAAGCAGTGCTGTTTATCACCTCCAGAAACCTCTGAGTGTCTGACTTTTCCTGCCAGTCTCTTTCTTGCTGGCAAAACCAAAATTGTTCTAATTTATCACTGGTTAATTTCTCAACCCCACAGATGAATTAAAATAAAAGATAATAAAATGGAATCCAAATGTGCCATGTTCAAAAATTCTCAAAAGTTTCATTGGGATGATTAAGAGAAATCATCTTTGATCAGTTATGTCTGATCAAAGAATGCCTTGTCTGGTTGAAAATAACTCTGAAATGCTCTGTTGGCTTTTAAATGATAAAAGGTCCATTCATTCCAAGTTAGAATGAACTGTTACCGATTCCACACGTTGCCTTCAGACTCTTCCACTTCTCTTACGTGAACCACCAGAGTACGAATGCAGCCCTAGTCGCCAGCACACAGCTGAGAAACTCTGGTGTGTAAACAAGCGTGGACATCTGTGAGTGTGAAACCCAAGGCCACCACTACCCAACATCTGTAATGTGGGATGTGAAAGTGACAAAGTCATTTGCATGATTAAATACATTACCAAGGTATTTTAAAAGCTTACACATCTTCTACTTTAATTTTTTTGCATTTGAATGTTGCCCCAGAGATGTTTGCCTACAGCCCCTGACTGTCTTTTTCATGGTCACGCTCACTGTGGCCTATCTGTCAGCATCCGGGGTCATCCCTCAGCCTTGGCACAAAAAAGAATAAGATATCCCCCAATGGCGACATACCTCATTTCAGCAATTCCTCATAAAGTTCACCATGGAATTAGCATATGACTCAGCAATTCCATTCCTAGGTATGTGCCCAAGAGAACTGAAAACAGGTGTTCAAATAAAAGTCTGCACGCAAATAGGCATTGCAGCATTATCCGAAATAGCCAAAGGCAGAAACAACCCAAATGGCTGTGGATAATGAGTGGATAAACAAAGCATGACATGTTCCTACAATGGAATATTATTCAGCCTAGAAAACGAAGAGAGTACTAGTAAATACCGTAACAAAGACTTCTGTGCCCTTAAGGGAAAGGACGTGTCTGCCTCTCGACATTCTCTTCTTCATGCCAGATGATGTGGAGAAACAGGGCAGCACCATCCTTGGTCACAAGCTGAATTCACGAGCTGAAGTTGGCAGCAAAACTAGAATAAAGACCCCAGGGTCCTCATGTGGTTCTGACATGTCTAACCATCTATGCTCACATTGTGACAGGAGGGAGAAATAAACTGTATTTTGTTTTAGCAATTATTAGGTATTTGACAGAGCTCAGCCGCTTTTATTCTAATACAGCAATCTTTAGTTTGCTTACGTGGTTGCTTCCTGCAATATGTCATCCATGGATACTTATATTACAGAGTGACTCAGGATGACTTGGAGAAACCCATCACTATCTCGTCTCGAAAACGGAAGTAACTGCAAATGAAACATTCGGTGTAAAGTCGAGAGGTATTGCATGCCTTTCATGTTCTCGTCAGGATGCTAGGTGCTAGGCATAGCGTGATGGGCAGGAGTGACACAGTCCTGCCTCTGCAGAACTTGCAGTCTGGCTGGGAAGGTGTCGTTCTGCTGGGAAGGTGGACAAGGGCTATGACAGGGTGCTGCGGGAGCTCTCA
This sequence comes from Tonatia bakeri, assembly GCA_004024845.1. NCBI lineage: Eukaryota > Metazoa > Chordata > Mammalia > Chiroptera > Phyllostomidae > Tonatia > Tonatia bakeri. Next base: position 12,507 of record PVIA01014405.1, read on the forward strand.
GCGTGAGTACTTTACCTGTTCTGGGCTCAGGGAGTGAGATGGGGGAGGGAGATGTGTGTGCAGGACGATATGATGCTTAGAAAATGCTTCTCAGTCTCTGCCTCCAAACTACACAACTTGTAACTATGGAAACATTATCTACACTTTGACTATGTACAAAACCCTGTGCTAAGTCAAGTGAGAGATACAAAAATACATTGTATACATAAATAAATTACAACTTAAATTTAATGAAAAGTATGCTGTTGTTAAGCCTGTTACGGGGACACACATAAAATATTATGGGTACATTTTTTTTATGGAGGTAAGGAACAGTGATCCTAGTTTAGCATTCCAAAGAGGAGGAAGCTATGAGAGAAAAGGCTCCAGAGATCTGCCTATGGGTCACTTTGAGTCTTTGGTTGAATATTAATCCAAAGTAGGGCAAGACCCCATGAGGCCAGGCAAAGAATAACAACCAGGGGAAGAAAACTACATGGGAACTATCAACAGACACGCTGCTGGAGCTCTCATAGTTCTAGAAGACATTTGAATTCTGACCAGGCAGGGCAGAGAGAACTTGTTGGATACCAGGGACATTCAGCACATTACAAAAAGGCCATGCTTTGGGAGTAGACATAAATAGCTTAGAGGATGTCCGAAATTAAAAGGATTAACCATGCCAAGTCTTGGTGAGGATGTGGAGCAACTGGTTCTTCTGTGTTGCTGGTGGGAGTGTAAGGTATTTCAAGAACTCAGGAAAAGGTTTGGCTTCCCCCCCCCAAAAAAAAAAAAATAAAGTTAAACACACATTTACTTTATGATACAGAAATTTCACTAGTATTTACCTAAGAAAAATGAAAACCTGCCCATACAAAGAATTATACACAGATGCGTATAGGAGCTTTATTGATAATTGCCAAAAATTGGAAACAACTCAAATGTTTATCAGTGGATGACGATAAAAATGTGTGGCTTAGTCATACAATGGAATCTACTCAGGGTTAAAGAAGAACAAGTTACTGATACACTAACAAAATGGGCAAATCTCAAAAATAGTGAGCAAAAGAAGCTAGCCCCAAAGAGTAGACATACTGTAGTGGTAAGAAGTTCTGAAACGGGAATACTAACCCATGGTGTGCAGAAACAGACTGTTAGCTGCCTAGGCTGGGCATCCAGGTGGTGTAATGACTGGAGAGGGGTACAGGGAGAGCTTTGGGGTGATGGGAATATTGGAGTTTTATGGCTCTGTACATATGTTGAAGTTCGTGGACTACCCACCTCAACTGGGTGCATGTTATCGCATGGACATCATACCTCAAGACAGCCATTTTATTGAGATGAAATTCAGAGAAAATAAGTTAACCATTTTAAAGTATAAAACCCAGTGGGTTCTAGTACATTCCCAATGTTGGAAAACCACCACCGCTGGCTAGTTCCAAACTTGTCATCACACCGAAAGAAATCCTGATACTCATTAAGTAGTTATGCCCCATTTCCCCCACATACTGGCCCCTAGGACCCACTAATCTGCTTTCCGTCTCTGTAGATTTACTTACTCTTCATATTTTATATAAATAGAATCATACAATACAGGCCTTTTGTGTCCAGCTTCTTTCACTCAGCAAAATGTTTTTGAGGTTTGTTCATACTGTAGCATGCATCAGTACTGCACTCCTTTGCAGCTGAATAATACTCCATTGGGTGCATATACTACAATTCATTTATCCATTCATCTGTTGATGGACATGTGGGTTGTTTCCAACTTTTAGCTATTATGAGCAGTGCTACTATGCACATGCACGTGTATGTATTTTTTCGAATACATATTTTAATTATTTGGGATCTATGCCTAGAATTTCTGGGTCATATGGTAATTCCATGTTAAACTTTTTGAGGAAATGCCAAGCTGTTTCCAAAGCTACTGGGTTGTTTTATATCCTCCTCGGCAATATGCAAGTGTTCCCATTTTTCCATAGCCTCAGTAACACTTGTTATTTTCCTCTTTCAAAAAATTATAGCCATGCTAATGGTTGTGAAGCAGTACCTCATTGTGGTTTTAATTTGCAGTCCCCTAATGACTAATGATGTTGAGTGGCTTTTTCTATGCCTGTAGATCATATCTGCTTTTTTGAATAAATGTCTGTTTAAGTCATTTGCTCATTTTGAACTTGGGTTGTCTTCTTGATTCTAGATCTTTATCAGGTAGTGTATGATTTGCAAATATTTTCTTCTGTTCGGTGGGTTGTCTGTTCACTTTCTTTGCAGTGTCCTTTGATTCTCAATCCTATTCCCTACATCTACCCTAATGCCAGTACCACACAGTTTTGACTACTGTAGCTTTGTCATAAGTTTTGAAATCAGGACAGGTGACTCCTCCAACTTTCTTCTTTTTCAGTATTGTGTTGGCTACCCTTCAGTGTCCATATAAATTTGTGAATTACCTCTTCCATTTCTGCAAAAAAGACTGGAATTTTGACAGGCATTCCATTGGCTCTGTAGAATACTTAGGCTAGTGTTGCCATCTTAACAATATTAGCACTCCGAATCTGTGATCATGGATGTTTTAACATTTACATAGGTCTACTTTAATTTCTCTCAGCGATATTTTATAGTGTTCAGTGTACAAGGTTTTCACAGCTTTAGTTAAATTTATCCTTAGGTATTTTATTCTTTGGTATTATAAACAGAATTGTTTCCTTGCTTTCTTTCTTGAGTGGTACTTTGCTGGTGAATAAGAAATACAACTGATGTTTGTACGTTAATCTAGTGCCCTGCAACTTCACTGCATACATTTATTAGCTCTAGTAGTTATTGTGTGTGTGTGGATTCTTTGAGATTTTTCTACATACAGGACCATGTCATCTGTAAATAGAGATAGTTTACATCTTCCTTTCCCATTGGAAGGTCTTTTATTTCTTTTTCTTGCCTAATTGCACAGGCTAAAGTTTCTAGTACAAAGTTAAATAGCAGTGGTGAAAGCAGGCACTATTGTGCTGTTCCTCATCTAAGGGAGAAAGCTTACAGTCTTTCACCATTGAGTTAGCTGTGAGTTTTTGATAAATGCCCTTTATCATGTTGAGGAAGTTCCCTTTGATTTCTAGTTTTCTGAGTGCTTTTATCATGAAAGGGCATTGGATTTTGTCAAATATGTTTTCTGTGTCAACTGAGATGACAGTGTGGTTTTTTTCTTCATTATATTAATGTGGTATATTAAATTATATTGATTGATTTTTTATTTTGATCTTCTCATGTATTCTTGAGTTAAATCCCAATTGACTATGGTATGTAATCCTTTTAATATGCTGTTGGATTCAGTTTGCTAGTGTTTTGTTGGTGAATTTTGCAACTATTCACAAGGGCTATTGTCTGCTGTTTTTCTGTGGAGTCTTTATCTGGTCTTGGTTTCAGTGTAGAGTGAATTTGGAAGTTATTTCCTCCTCTTCAACTTTTTGGAAGAGTTCTGTAAGACTGGTGTTAATTCTTCCTTAAATGTTTGGTAGAATTCACAAGTGAGGCCACCTTCTAGAACTTTCTTTGTTGGGAGGTTTGATTACCAAGTCAATCTCTTGTTATAAATCTGTTCAGATTTTTATTTCTTCTGAGTTGGTTTTGGTTGTGTGTTTCTGGAAATTTGTCCACTTCCTCTAGGCTGTCTAATTTGTTGGGCTACAATTGTTCATAGTATTCTCTTTTAGTCTATTTTGTTTTCTGTAAGGTTGATTAATAACATACTTTCATTTCTGATTTCAATTGTTCATATCTTCACTTTTTTCTTTGTCAGTCTAGCTAAAGGTTTGTCATTTTTGTTGATCTTTAAAAGGACCAGCTTTGGATTCATGATTTTTTTCTCTATTGTTTTTATATTTTCTCATACAATGAATTTTTTTTTAGTGGTATAAAGGGCATGGAAGACAGAGCAACCAATCCTAATTAAGACTTTGGGAGAATTTCTTTGAAGGGGTAGATACAATTTGTTCCTTAAATTCCTAAAAAACAAAATTTTACTTCATAACTCTCTCCCAAATTGAGAAAAAGGCCCGGAAAATTCTGCACTTTAAAGGAGCTGTAAGTTTAAAGAAGGAGAGGCATTTGGAGAATCTTGCATGTTTATTTAACCTCTTATTTAGTGGCTTTTGCGGCAGTGGTTAGCTCCAAGAATGCTAGTGCTGAGGGAAAAAATCCATACAAGCAAATCAGCTTGACTTTCTGTTCACTTGACGGCATGGGGTGTGATTGTTGGTTTGGAATATGATGTAATCAGAGGCCTCTCTGATTCGTCAGAGTGCTACATGCTTAGTTCCTGAAGAATGTATATTGAAAATGAGTGTGATTGAAAGAAATGGTATTGAAAATAGAGCTTAGAGGTGGAGACCTTCAGACCCTTTCAGACCCTTTGAAGAAAAACTATTTGTGCATAAGTATCTTGGAAGCTTGTTTTAGAATTTGAAGATTGAAACCTTTTTTTTTTAACCATCTTGCCACTTCTTTTAACATAGATAGTAAAGAAAAGAATAGGGCAGATCAAGGTAGAAAAACAAATTTCCTAAAAGTTTTAGACCATGTTTCGTCACTGTATTTCTCACAAAATTCACTCTCCCACACATAAAAATGCAGCAATAAGCTATTAATCACCCTAAGAGATGCTATCAACTTTATTAGTATAAAAATTCAGATCCTGTCTATAAAAGCCTATCAGATTTTATTTGAAGCTAATAATCGAATTTTTCTTTTTTGAAATTAAATTTAGCTTTGAGACACGGACACACTTGACTCTCCATTTTCAACCTCTCAGTCGTCTTTTATTGCAAAAACAAAACTGTTAGAAAATGGGAGTCTTCAGTTTAATCTTTTGGACACTCCCCTCCATTGTTCTCTAAGTAGTGTGAAAGGAGAAAGCTCAGGCACCTCACAGGACTCACACATCACTTCTGCCCACCACAGCCAGCAAACATTCGTCACACAAGGCAACCACCACCCACGAAGTCATCGGCCGGCTCTCACTGACAGCTCTAACATGTGGTTCCAGCACGATTCCGTTGTGCTCAGAAATACATTCATGGTGGGGATTATGCATCAAAGAATATATTTGTGTGTAGGTCAGTCCAGCTTTCTGACTGACCACTGAGAAATGAAATAGTTGTCATACAGAGTGGCCCAACAGATTTTGCTGTTGTTGTTAATACTTTACATAATTTTTAAAAACTGCTGGCGGTTGAAGTGTCCCCACATTTCTGGGAAGATCTCCACAGCACTCCCTCCACCATGATGTGGAGCTGCGACATCAGTATTTTTCCAGAGGCTTATTTTATTTCTAAATAAAACCCAATCTCAACAGATTGCAATCATGAAATGATCAAAGCTGTCCAAATGTCAAAAAAAAAGTAAATACTACTCACTGGAAATTCTGTACTGACCCTCTTACTTGCCTGAAGAACACACTTTCAGAATCTCCTCATACCACATAAAAACAGTAGGCTAAAGTCTGTTGAATGGAAGACACCAATTAAGACAAAGTTAGAAGTATCAGCTTAAGAATTTCCACAACAAAAAAATATTTCACATCTTGTTCTTCATCTGAGCTATACTAGTCAAATATTTTACAGCATGCTATGTCCCCTTTTCTCTCACAGAGTCTGAAATTCACAAGAGGGTACAGGATTGCGACCAGGTGGTGTCTAATCGCCACGTACAAATTGCCAAGCACACACTTGTCAGTACCAGTCAGTGCAGGACAGGCATCGTGAACTTTTCCACTCCAGAAGTTAGCGATGCTGGGTCTGGGGTCACAGTCTGGCATAAGGGACTCATGCAGACAGATTTCCTCTTTCCCTCATTCCAAGATGCCCAGGTACATGCCTCCCGACCACCATACAAGGTTCCGTGCTGGCGATTCCAGTCCTTGAATAGGACGTAAGCACATGACATGTGCCTGAAAGGATCAGCAGCTGGCTTGTTGCTATAGGGCCTTATCTGAAGCCATACAAGTTGGGTAGCTGCCCTGGGGCTCCACTTGGGTAGGAGAGGGGCTCAGGACCAGGATCTGGAGCAGAGGAGCTCCTGACAACCCAGAAACAAACACTGAGGGGACCAGGAACCTGAGGCCACATCACCAAGGCAGTGGTCCAGCTTATACCCTCCTCCTTCTCAAACTTTTCCTGATACCAGCTTCAAATTCTATCCTTCTTTCCTAAGATCCATCTTGAGGGCATAATACCACAGAGCTGTGGTCAAATGTGGCCTGGACCTGTATAATTCTTTGCCTTTAGTTGTTAAAAAAAAAAAGAGAATTAAGTTGTTGCCAACATTTAAAAACAAAGAGATTTCACAAAATCATAGAAAACTTGGGTTTCTCTTGGAAATGGGGAGATTTGGCAATTTGAGCAGCTTTCTCCAACAACGGGCTGGAGCTGAGGAGCAGCTTCACCTTGTAGACAGGAAGCACCCTCCAGATCGGCTGGCCTTTGAGTCTGCAAGTCTGGCTTTTAAGAGAACACGGTTACAGATTGTACAGCGTGAATGCAGAGCAATCGGGAGGGAAGGCATTACTTTCTGAATGGGAGGCTGGTTTTGTTTGTGTCTTAGGAGAACGAGAGCTGGAACTGGTCCATTACGACCCTGCTCTCCTCTCTATCTTGTTTACTCAAATTTAAAAAAATCTTATCCGTGCTACTTGTTTGAGGAGCACTTAACTTTTTTGAACTTTTTGTTCTCACTGCACGGAAGCCATTCTTTAATGACTGCAGAAACCTTTCCTGCTTTGCTAAATTTTCTTTTCCTTAGAAGCTTTTACACTACTCCCCCTGAGATACGCCTGCTTGATTCCACCCACCTTTAGGTGCATAACAGGATCTTCTTTCTCAGTGTGCGAATAAGGCGAACAGCAGGCAGGCTCAGAGCCTTCCAAGTCAGACAACACTTCCTGCCCCAACTCCGCTCAGCAGAATTAGTGGGGGGCACGGTGCTACCTTGAATAAGTCACCAAATGATACTTAGCTTCTCAAATGTCATAAGAAAATTACTTCTGCAAAAAGGCAAATGATTTGGCAATGGCTTTAAAGGGTGGAGCATAGACATGGGGATAAGATATAGATCTGGTTTCAATCCTGGCTCTGCCGTTTTATAGCTCTATGATTTCATTAAGTTTAACTTCTGAGTCTCAGTTCCCAGATTTATAAAGTGAAGAGTAATTGTATGAATGTATGTACAACGACAAGCACTGCGCCTGACACGCTGCAGTAACCCTCGAGGCTGGCTCCTCCCATAGCACCGTGTCCCTCAGACAACCAGAGCTGAGTCTCAGAAGTCCCACCGCTGTCCTGTCCATGACAGGGGACGAGCCTCTGGGACTGTGTGAAGGGGATGCTGAGAATTCCTTTAACTACAGTATCAACCCAAGTCAACCGAAGGGAGAGAAAACCATCAGCCTGGAGAACTCACAAGTGAAATTCAATTTAAAAGATGGAAATCAACATTCTCCCAAAAGAAAACTTTGTCCTTATTCTTTAATCTGCCCTTGAACCAATCCCCTCCAAGGGGCTGCCTGGCCAAACCAAACCTATCTTGTGACACCCAGCACCGGTGCCTTGCTGTGTGCCAGTGTCTAGTTCCCTGCCACTGAACTGTGCAGATGAGTAGCATCAACACCGTCTGGGAGCTTGTTAGAAAGTCAGAGTGTCAACCTCCAACCCTGACCTACAGAACCAAAACTGCAGTTCAACAAGAATGCAGATGATTTCCATCACATTTACATGTCAGACGCACTGCTGTGGCTCATATACCATGTCATCTGGACACTCCCTTGTTTATGTCCGTTCGGACCGTCCACGGAGCAGCTATTATTGTGCCAGGCACCCTTACTTACATACTCTGTGTCTACATTCTCTACTATCCCCAAAGTAGGAATTGTTATTACTAATTTATATATGCTTGAACTGAGGCTCAGCGATTTTGAGAGTCTTTCCCAAGCAGCCAAGAAAGGGTCACAGAGCCTCCTAAGCAGGCCTATGCGCCTTGTTTCTAGAGCTGAGGCTCTCAAATGGGCACAGCAAGCAGAGCCCCCAGCATGATGGTGATCTCTCTGAAGAACACCAGGAAAGAACACCTGAGTTATGTGTTGCAATATAGAAATCACAAGCTAGACATGTGAAAAAACAGTCAAGCTGCTGTACCTCACGGCTTGCTGCTTCTGAATTTTCCCATAACAGTCATCTGTTCCTTGATCTCTCCCTTGGCCTCCTGCTCACACTCACAAGCTGAGTTGTAGCAGGCGCCAAAGCTTTAGGGAAGGTGAGTGAGACAATACTTAGAGGTAAGACAATTTTGTTCATTTAATTTCCTCCTGCAATTTGGAGGAGATCACACCTGGTCCATTTTGGCAGTCAGAAATCACTGGGTGCAGCTCCCCATATTTTGATAGAGGGAAGTTTGAGAAATTTACTACTTTATTTGGGCAGTTTATGTGCAGAAAACCAGCCAGGCAGCATCTTGGTGCTGCAAAGCCTTCCCACCTAAATAGCTCAATACAAAATCACATACTTGCTGGACATCTCCACCCCCTGAAAGTGCCCACAGCCAGCCATAGACCATGGATGGCAACCTGCTGAGATACCCCGCTCTCTCAACTCCTACAGGTGTTATGTTCCTATAGACTGCGAATAAGATCTAAACTGTGACATCCTCTCCTCTCTCTCCATCTCCCACCTTTCCCAGACTTCCATGCATTCAGTGAGAGCTTTCTAAATAAGGTAACTTGGTTATAACGTTACAATTTGTTGAGTGCCTCTTACCTTGTGCCAGACACTGCTCCAGCGGCCGGGTTAAATGAGACACCTGTGTGCAGGTACAGAGCGTGACAGGAGCTCGTAGAACCAGGCCTGTCTGGCTCACAGATGTTGCAGCCATCATCATCTGAGTCCAGACTCCAAGTCTCACTTTCGTGGCAGTTTGCATCAGCACTTCATGGAGAAGGAATCTAATAAGGAATGGCAATAAATAAAAGGTGAAAGAGACTTCTTACCCACAGAACACAAAAACTGTTCTTTCGGCCCTCCTTCAGTCCATTTTACTTTCTCCTTTTCCCTCCAGCCACACTGCACACGCTTCCACTCAAGGTTGACACACCCAGAGAGCCGGGTCTGTCGTTGACTCCCCGTGCCATGCTCCGCTGCATGAGCTGCACTTTCCTCCCTTGCCAGCTCACTCCAGCTCCTCCACCCACATAGAGTTAACCCCTCCTGAGTGGACCATCTTCTCCCTGCCCCCCATTCCCCTTCAAATGGTCATCCCGTCCCTTCCTTGAGCTAGTTTCATAAACTGACTTCCACTAAACTGTCTTGTCAGGGGCAGAACAAAGCTCAGACAGAAACCTTCCAACCCAGAATCCATGTTCCACCTAAAACACTCAACTAGCTTGTTCTCAGCACACACATCTTTCCTCCACCCTGACGTGCAAGCACCCCACTAAAGGGACCACCTTAGTCTACCGTCGCCCAGGGAGACTACTGGTTATTTGAACAGGACACTGCTATCTCAGGAATCATGGCACATCTGGCAACGCTGGCCTTGGTCATGACATTTGAGTAGTACTCCAGTGTTTGCGACAATCAGAACTGACCACATATTTCCAAACAGATGGGGTATGTGAAGGTACATGGGTGGGGTGATCCCCATTAAGTTTTATTTTTCAGTTTTATTTGGCTGCCATATTTTCCTCTCTTTACACTGAATAGTGCCTGATTTAGCAATAGGTATCCATAATTATAATTATAAAAGCAAATGCCCAAGAATATGCAGTAATTTTTAAGAGAGAATGTTTCCAAGGAGTACAGTGCACTCCAGCCCTGTGATCGCAGATGGATTGCTTAACCTCTCTTTGCATCAGTTTCTTCAGCTGCAAAATGGAGATTAAAAGGATGTTCAAGGACAGATGATTCTCATTCCCTTCCCAAAGTATAAAATTGTTCTTCCCTGTGCATTCTTCCAAGTGCTTCCCTGGCCAAGGACTACATTTCCTTGGCTCCCATTGCATATACGTAGGGCTATGTGGTTAGTTTGGTGAAAGGGGAGCAGAAGCAATGTGTGTTACTTTCTGTTAATGTGGTTTGGAAGTAGGTGCATCTTCTATTCCTTTTTCCGCACTTTGTCAGGTAGGTATCAGTGTCCAGAACATCCTAGGAAGCCACACATTGTAAATGAAGGAGCAACAATGTGGAAAGAGCCTGGGACCCCCTGGATCTCCATTTGGAGGAGAACCACATTCCAACCAGAAAAACTCATAATGAACTTGAGTGAATAAGCAAGCTTCTGTTGTGTTTGAGCCATTGTATTACATTTTGGAGTTTGTTAGAGCAGGTAGCATTTCTTTAACTAGTACAAATATTTACCTCTTGTGATAAATAGTGTAAAGTGCTAAGGAAAGCCCCTGGTATGTGGAGAACACTCAACAAGTGCTAGCCATAGTTGTTATTATTATTATTATTATCTCCCTGTATTTTTAGTGGGACCAAAGTCATCAAAGTCTCCTCCACTGTTTGGTGAAAATAAAGTGTGCAGGATGATCTTGGATGCCCGGTTTTACCTGAGCCTAGGGTGTGCCCTGAGATGTAGAACTTTTAATGTAAACAAGGGAATTGGAGTGGCCACCCTACCCAGGCCCTCTGTAATCAGTTTCCACCCCCCTTTCCCTCATGAGTTTATGGGTGGGAATGATATATTTTCTGTTGAGAATATAAGGCTTGGTACCCTGATTTAGTAAAGGCAGCTGGTATCATTTGAATAAAAATATCCATTTTTCTATTATTATGGCCATTGTGCCATCTGTGGAAGAGTCATGAGTGGACAAGAGAAAGAACCACTCTTTTGGCCAGGACCAGAGTAGGCAGACATTCCTGAATGGCTAGCAGAGAGGGGGGTGGGGCTGCTCTGATATACAGGACTGGGGCTCTGGCTCAGGGCTCAGGAGGCTACAACCAGCTGCCCTCTGGGTCTGCAGTGTGAACAACTTCAGACTGGTGTAAACCCTGAGAGTACACTTAACAAAATAGGACCAGAAATCAATACTTTATATGGGCCCAACTTTATTTGCCTCTTCTATTGCATCCCCTTTTATTTTTGTTTATATTTTATACTTTGTCAATTCCTTTTGTGATTTTCAGCTGATCTTGGGGCTCTAAAAAATAAGAGGTCTTGCCTGCACTTGGACTAGCACTTTAAACCTTTGGAGAGCTCTCTGGCCAAAAGATAATAGTAATCTACATAAGGGAATTCTGAGGGAAAGGGAAAACACCATGGCCAGATAGGTCAGAACTGCTCGGCCAACCACGTCTTCCCATCTACCAGGGCTAAACCTCGACGACTGTGTGTTGTTTTAATAAGGGAAGCCATCCCTTATCCCCTAATGCTTAAAAGCATGGACTGTGAAACCAGATTGCAGGAGTCCTGACTTAACTCAGGCTGCCATCCATAACACACTACAGACTGGCTGGCTTAATCAACAGAAGAGTGTTTCTCACAGTTCTGGAGGTTTGGAAGTCCAAGACCTAACAGTGTTTGGTTTCTGGTGAGAGCTCACTCCCTTGCTTGCATATGGCTACCTTCTCACAATGGCTGCACAAAGTCTTTCCTCTGAGGTGAGTGCAGAGGGGCAGACAAAGATGGAGGGGGAGGGACAGAGAAAGCAGGTTCTCTGTGTCTCTTCTTATAAGGGCACTGACCCCACCCTCATGACCTCATCTAAATCTAATTATCTCCCACAGGCCCCATCTCCAAATATTGAAACATTAGGCATTAGGGCTTTAACATAGGATTTTAGAAAGATGCAAACATTCAACTCATAAGAAATTCAATTCTGGTTGTGCCACTTATAAGCTAAGTGACCTTGGATGAGTTAAGTTCTCTCTACCTCATTTCCCTCATCTGTAAAATTGGTATCATTTTTAAAACTACCTCATAAGGTTATTGTGAGGATTAAACGATTTGCCTAATAGGTGTAAAGTGCTCAGAAAAGTGTTGTTGTTAACATCGTTCTTTCCCAAAAGAGTGCTTTATACTTCTAATACAAGCCTATTTTCTTCATCTTGCAATATCTTTTATTCACGTCAGCCTCAATGCCTTTGCCAGTGTTAGTAGTGTTCCCTGGAATGCCTTCTATCCTTGTAGCCAGTATGCAAGTGTCTCCTGAAGTTCTGTTTCTTCTATCTAGAAATCTCTGAGCATGACCTTCCTCTCCTTGGAGCTTCTATGGCTCTTGTGGTCAGTGTCACATTTTGGTACCATTATATATGGTACTGTCACTCATCATTTAGTTGTTTGAAGTATGTAGATTTGTTTACTTAAAAAATGTTATTGAGCATCCACTATAGACCAGGCACTACAGAAACAGTGATGAGTGAAGCATGGTTCCTGGCCCTAAGGGCCTTATAGCAGTAGAAAATTCTATTCTTCAGATGCCTCTGGCATCTTCCATGCCAATCAGCCTGGTGCCAAGAACAAGGCAAACACTTAAAAATTGACCTGTCACAGTATACCCAGGGATGTGTTTGAAAAACAATCTCCAGAACACAAACCCAATTTTTACAGTGTTCACCCATTATTGTACCTCAATCCTCATCTTAAGTACTGAAATGACCCCAAATGGAAATCTTACCATTACAACTGCACCAAAAATTTTTAAATGGCAATTTTGCTTTGACTGGTGTGGCTCAGTGGGTTGAGCGAGGGCCTATGAACCAAAGAGTTGCTGGTTAGATCCCCAGTCAGGGCACATGCCTGGGTTGCAGTCCAGGTCCCCAGTTGGGGGGCATGTGAGAGGCAACTGATGGTTGTGTCTCTCACATATTAATGTTTCTCTCCCTCTCTCCCTACCTTCCCCTCTCTCTAAAGAAAAATAAATAAAATTTAAAATAAATATAAATAAAAATGGCAGTTTCTTGGTAGGTCAAGGAACTCTCAATCAGTCTGGATACCATGTTTAATCATGTGTTTCCTTCCCCAGAAGGATATGTCCTCATTTGTCTCTTCTCTGCAAAGATATCCAGGGCATTAAATCACAAAGGAGAGAAAAGACAAGAGAAGAATGGATTTAGGAAATCACTTAGTAATTGCCTTAGGACTTGCACACAGAATATACAAGATGAAAGAAAGTGAAGACACAATCACTTTTAATAGTCCCTTGGAAAAACTCCATCCCCAAATGTCCTTCATTCTTGTTGCTATTTGTTGAAGGTTTGCAGAGCTGACTAAGAGTGTTTTATGCTAATTGGCTTAATCTGACATCCCTTTATCATTTGAAATTAATAGACAGCCTAGTAGATACAAGGTTAGTGGAATATCTTCTCCACCTCAGATCTGCAACTTGGCGTTTGCCCTAAAACACCACTTTCATCTTTATACAACTGGTTGTATCTATAAAGTCTTCTAAGAAAGGCATGCTGTCTAATCCCATCAGCCCATTTGTGAAATGTTCCAGAGGGAAATTGTTACACTGTCATTGTAGAAGCTGTTTTGCTCTTGGCATGCTCCTAAATGCCCAACAGATTTGACATCCTCTTAGCGTGGTGGGGAGACAGCAGCCTGATGTGCCAAGCACCAAGCAACAGCTGGCTCCTTAGCAAAGCCCTTGCATCTTTAACTCTTTGCAACGATGCCACCCGAAAGAAGGAAAGTTTAATGTGATGTAGAACCAAACTCCGCCCCAGGGTACAGATATGACAGAGGTCCTCTCTCTTCTCCTGCTTCTCCCTTTCTAGGAACGCAGGCTGAGGGGATCCTGGGAAAGGAAGGATGAAAATGTTCTAAAACTGCAAAGGCTTTTGGCTAAAGGAAGGCTTCTCTGAGTATCTGTGCAGGGCAAGAAGAGAGGAGAGCGAGTATATTAGGGTGACTGCTTTGACCTTCAAGGAAAAGGGTCAAGAAAATCAGCAGGTTTATTTTTGTTTGTCCCACTCAGGTCACCAAAGGGACAGGAGCACTGAGGGAGGCAGATTGAATGGGAGCACATGATGGTAACTCCATATTCTCCAGGCTCCAAGAGCTCCAAAGGCTCCAAAGTCTTAAATGGTATCATTCCAGTACATAACACATACATAAGACACAGAGAACCAAACAGAACAAAACAAAATTCAATACATATGGTACATATACCTCTCGTCTCCTCCCCGTGTATCCCACCCCAAGAGAAAACACTATCCTTAATTTTGTTTACTTCTGCACTCTCTCCCATGCCTTTGCTACATGCTAATTGCATCACAGGTTTTTAAACCTTATTTACATCTGTGTCAGATAGAAATAAGAACAAATTGGTATAACAGAAAACAATGAAAGCAGCTTAAACAAAATGCAATTTATTCCTTTGTCACATAAAAGAAATCTGGAAGTAAGCTATCCAGGTCTGATAATAGTGGTACCCAGAATCCATTTCATCCTAACTCATTGTTTCCATTTTCAATGTCATCTAAAGTTCCTTGCTTGAGTTTCACACATGATGTTTACTTTGCTGGCTGGAAGAAGAGGGGGAGGTGGAATGGCAAAAAAGGGTCATTAGCAGCCTAGCAGAATCCCTTTAAGAAGTTTCTGGAAGTCCTAGTCATCATTTCTACTTATAACTCATTGGCCAGAACTAAATCACATGACCAAAGAAAAGTACAAGGTCCCCTTTATTCTGGGAAGCAGTTTGCTAAATAATATTGGTGTTCTATTACAAACAAGAAAGTAGAGAATGGCTTAAGCCACTGTA
>PVIA01014406.1:0-27212 GCA_004024845.1 Tonatia bakeri
AAGTCATCAAATGGAGGGTTAGCAACAGGGAAGTAGGAGGAGGAAGGAAGGGGGAAAAGATATAGAGAATAAGAAGCATAGACAGTAGGTAGAAAATAGACGGGGGAGGGTAGGAATAGTATGGGACATGTAGACACTAGAGAACTTATGACACATGGACATGAACTAAAGGGGGGAATGAGGGTGGGAGGGGATGGGCAGGGTGGTGGGGAGTGAGGGGGGGAAATGGGCCAACTGTAGTTGCATAATCAATAAAATAAAGAATTAAAAAAAATAAAAAAATAAAAAAAATTCAAATTGAAAAAAAAAGTTTTGATAACTCAAAAAAAAGACCACTTGCACAAACATTTAATCTACTACCTCGTCTTCTCTTCAATTTGTTAACTCTATAACGGTCTATGATCCTCAAAGCACGTTCACACTGTTTACCCGCCAGTGTAAATACGTGGTGTTGTGAAGAAAACCATGCAGGTGATCTTGGTTGACCTCCCGACAGGACACACTGATTTTCAGGGCAGTGCATTTTGCACAGCATGGAATGGGTGTTCTGTCTGCTGAGATACTGAAAGAAGGAAAATTAACCCTCAGGACTCCTTTGTGGCCTGATTAATGTGAAATTAATGTAGACAAATATTTACTAAGAATTGGGCTAAGCACTGTCCGTGCCTTCTCTCCTCTGTGTCTCCCAGGGACTGTGTGGAGTAGGCGTTGTCATCATCTTCATCGCCGGATGTGGTCAGAGAGGGTAAAAGACTTGCTGAGGTTAGGTAGGGACTACGTGGTTAGTTGAGGTTTCAATCCAAGCAATGGAACTGCAAAACCCATGCATTTAACATTATACTCTACCAACTCCTAATACCAATACAGTTGTAGTGAAGACCCAACAAAAGTGTTTTAGAAACTGCAAAGCACATTTGAAAGGTAAATTCCCATTGTGTCTAAGTCATAATGAACAGATTAGGAATTAGGTCCATCAAGCAGTAGCCTGTTTTATATCAAAAGTTAACACTCTCTTCACAACAATCTTTCCATTAATTTCAGTTTTCGTTTTTCATTTTCATTTTAAAATGTATTCACACATATCCAATTAGCATTTTATTATTCTATTTCTGTTATTCTTAACCCCCAAGTTATTTTAGCATTTATTAAGTAAATTTTTAAAAGTACTCTTTTTAGTGCATCAATCAATGGTTTCTTACTTGGATGTAGAAAGTCTAGATTTGCTAAATTAAAACTGATTTAATTGCAAGCTATTGTAATGGCCAGATTTAGTTTTACTGGAAAAAAATTAAGATGCTGCCTAATTTGCTAGAAATTGCTGACTTCTCAGATTCTTCATTAACCTGAAGGATTTAAGATATCAGTTGGACAGGAGGAGTGATCCAATTGTGTGAAAGGGGCAAAAGATTATGGTGATGCCATAGCCGTATCTGGTGGGCTTGTGTGTGTGGTATGGTACATATATGTGCATATGCATGTATGTGTTTTAACTTGGGTTCCAAAATGCTGACCTTCTGAAAAGAACATATTTATTTTTGTCAAAACTTAGTAACATTACCTCAAGGAAACAGGTTGTGATGTGATCAGTAAAAGAGAAATTACATAACAATCTCAAGCAGTTATCTGAAAGTTAGTGGAAATTTGTCTATGGGAATTCTTTTCTTTGTGCAATAGAGCACAGTGGAAATTAAAGATCTAATGATATGTATTTTCTAGTATTTATAAAGGAAAAAACTAGATTTGGTAAGAGGCTTTTCTAAAATTGTTCTTTTCCAAAAATCAATGTTTGTTTTGGGATGGTTGAGCTAAATAACATTGCTTTCAAAATACAAGAAGATATTTAATAACTCTGACCACAGGAACCTTCAGGAAACACAGGCGTGACTATGAAAAAGAAGAGGGCAGGAGAAGTGGGAGATACAACTTGCCGTTGAAGAGTAGGCCCAGAGTGGCATCCCGCTGGCTGTCATAGTTTTTAGTCTAGACTTTAGATAAATTCTCAAGTACCCATTTAATCCTGCAATTGCATGATGTGGAAAATGTCATTCAGGAGATCCAAGTGCAATTTCCTGGAACACCAAGCAAAGGGGGGGGGGGGGGGGGGGGGGGGGGGGGGTGTGTGTGTGTGTGTGTGTGTGTGTGTGTGTGTGTGTGTTCAACACTAGATGGCTCTAGTTACAAAACCAATCATTTTTTAAAGGTCTAAAATCCTTGGATATGACATTCCAAGAACAGATGGATTTTAACCCACTGAATTACATTCTGCTATCTTTCAGAGTCTTATAGGCATTAAGAATAGCATTCAGCTTTTAGCTTTGAAATGCTATGAATCTCTAAAAGAGCAAGCATAAATCCTAGAAGTCTTTGCTTCATGATTTAAAACAAAAAGTGTCACTCATGCAGGCTGAAGCATGCAGATTTAATTTGCTCTGTAATTATTCCACTCTGTACTCTTAGGTACTCCATTATTTTCAAATTACTTTCACATATTCCAACTCATTTGACCTTCTCAATCGTCAATAAGGTAGATGAGGGAGGAAGATGCTTTCCTCATTAAAGGCAAGGACACTGAGACACAGGCAAGAAGCAGGAGCTTGCTCAAACTCACATAGCTCATAAGTGAGGCCTTTAAGACTAGATTCCTGAGTGCCAGATTTGGAATCAAAGCTCTTTCTACCCAATCGGCAAAAAAAAAAGGGGGGAGGGGGAATTGGGCTTTTGTCCTATACAGTGTGTCTGATATGGCCCTTTCATTCTTTAGAATATTCCCTTCGAGTTAACTAAATACCTCTACCCAACCACCCAACATCTAAAATGAATTTTGAATTCCTAGGAAACTGAAAACAGTAAATAAATCTTTTCTTGAGATAGGAGGAGGAGGATGGCTGGGAGGGAGGCTTCTTGCACTTAGTAACCTCTGACTTTGAATTATATTTTAGTTTATTTTAAGTTTTATGTTTTACCTAAGCCAGCAATAACCAATGATTTTTGCCTAAATATGCCAGCTCTGCTGGGTGGCAATGTCAGTCTGATATTAAAGACAAGATTAAAATCTACCAGCCAAATAGTTCACATGCAAATGTGTTGTGATAGCTACCATTTAACGAGCACCTACTATGTACCTGCATACAGTGCACTTTGCAAATCTCTTTTTTTGTCCCCTTTTCCTTGCTTTAATGCCACCACCCTAATCTCAACCACCATCACCTGCCACCTCCTCTCTAACTGGTCTCTGTCATATGCTTTGCCTCCCTCAAATACAAATCACTAACTCTTGACACATACATGAATGAAATAATTCTAACACAAGCATATTTTGATTTTAAAAAGGGGTAACTAATATAATGTTACATGTGAATATAATTCAATAAAAAAGGAGAGGGACAGACAATGTCATCTATGACAAGTGACTCTTAACTCTACACCCAGAATATATGTAAGTAGACTGTGTTGCTCTCCTTCTTAAAGCCCTTCAGGGACTTCCCACTGTGCCCGGACAACATTGGGAACCTGTATGAGTAGACCTCCACGCTTTCCCCACATCTCCCTCTTGCTTCTCAACTGCACTTCTCTACCAGTTCTTTGAATGTGCCACACTCGTTCAAACTCAGGGCATCCACATGTGCTCTTTCTACCTACTAAAATGCCCACCCCACTACCTTATGCATCCCTCAGTCCTCAGTTTAAATATCTGATGTTCTAGGAGACTTTCCTCAGCTCACCCTAGTCCCATACCAGATTAGGTCGATGTGTCTTAGCATCCTGTACTCTCCTCTGTAATATTTGTGACAAAGTCACTCACTGGGGGGAGTATTTGGTTAATGCATATACCCTGTATCTGGCTTGTTAACCACTAAATTCCTAGAGACTAACACAGGATTTTGCATCCTTTTTAAATTGTGCTTCCCAATAAAAAATAAATAAAAATTACATCATAACCTGTACACATACACAGGTAACTGAAAGAGAAGTTTCATGAACACTTCATACACTTGGTAGAGGCAGTTCACTTGATATTTTCTATTCTGTTGTATTCAACCCAGTCTATTGATTTTTACAGCCTGCTAATAGATTCTACTTTCACTTTAAATCATCACCCATCTAACACAATGCTTAGCAGACAGAAGGTCCTCAGTAATTGTTTGTAGAATAAACAAATGAAAAAATATTTACCAGTCACTCTTTAAACCAAGTTTGTTTGTTTATTGCTTTGTCCCTTCCAGGAGAAGGAAGCCCCAAGAGAGCTAAACCGGGTGTATTTTTACAAAATAAAAGCAAGCCTTGCCATTCTAGGCACAGCTATTTCCCTTGATTAGACTGATGAGATCAAGGTCATGAATTTGATCTCATTATCAGTTGGTTTCTCTTTGTTCTGGGGCCGCGAGCTGTCTCCTGAGTAACCTTCAAAAAGAGAGACACTGATCCGGTATTGTTTCTTTTTATTGCTGATCAACATATCCCCATTGTTCCAACAAAATATGGCTTAGAAATAAAAAGGAACAAAGCTTTTCAGTAATAGCCTAATAATACCACGACTGCCAATGTGCTTTTATGAGTAATACATGAATTTTCCTGCTTGAGTTGCCAGATTTCAGGACTGCTTTAACTGATTTGCAAACACTTTGGTTTAACATCATTGTAGTCCTGTTCTGTTGAATGCCAGGCCCCATAAAAAATTGATATGATTTTCATAAACTAGTAAATATAATTCATTCTTAGAACTGTTGTACGTTGTTGTCATCACCAGATACCTAGAAAACACTGGCTTTCCCTTCTTCATCTGCACTCCTCCCCACCCAGGCACCTGCCACACAAAATAATAAAGGAAACTTTTTTAAGACTGACTGTCTTACATCAACAATTCTTTGTAGGGCCAGGCAGACTCAAGGTGAGAATTCCTCACGTATTTGGGAACCAAAAGCCTGGACTGAGTTTTCACAGAGAAAACCGATTAACACTGCTTGACTGCGGGGAGGGGGGGTACCCATTTCCAAGGAGGTTGTAGAAGCACTTGTCCCTCCCACAGCTGTCTGGCTCAGTGGGACATAAATGTTTCCCTTATGTCGCACTCCAGGAGGACAATTCCAGGGCAAAGCACTTGTTCCTGGGGTGTTTTGTTAAACCTTACTGTGCATTGCTTTGCGGGAGGTTGCCGGTGGGCCTACAAAATCTGACAGTGTTGTTTGTGTGTGTTTGGTTGGTTGGTTGGTTGGTTGGTTGGTTGGTTTGGCTTTGCCTGTTTTACATCGCCAGATGTGTTTTATTGATTTATCTTCCTCTATATCTACATTATGGAAGCACAGCTCATTCAGTGCTTTTCTATAGACAAAGTACTTCTGCGAACAGTTAGGTCCTAGAAAATTAAGACTTCTCTTCATAGCGCTGAAGCCAAGTGAGTGTCCTCTAATTCTAGTTTGGGGCCTGTGGTTTTATCAGCCCTTAAAATTTACTCAAAATTAGAAGGGTTTTAGTTTGTCTGTATGTTTATTTGTTTAAGTGGGCTCTATTGCCCTTAGGAATTTCCTGCATAGACTAGAGCTCTTCCTAGTAAATTTAGAATGTAGGATTTATAACGTTAAAAATACTATTTCTTGATTCTTTAAGAAACACAGTTACCACTGGGATTTCAAGCAATCAACAACAGCCTTGCCTCTCATATAACCTGCTACATAGCTGATCATTGTGCTTTCACAGTGATGGCCTTTTCCTAAAATCTCAACGAGCAGCTTGTATAAAAAGCACACTTACCCCAACCTATGCTGACCCTATTTACTTGGTTGTATAAATGTTTTGTGTATTTTGATTTTGTAAGCTAGCATTTAACTACATACTTGACCTAAAACTCCACACTGTACTCCATGCAATGCAGTGATATGAAAAGCGTAAACAAATATTCTCCTAAATTATCTTAGGCTTAATTTCATTTTGGCATAAGTAGAAACAGGGAGCTAATGTAAAAAAAAAAAATTAGTTTACACAAGTTGCCCCAGGTTCTGCTTTGAAATGTATGTAGCTGAAACAGGTTCAAAATAATATTAACATCAATGTTTTTAATGCAAAAATTCATTTCCCTTTTGCAAACAAATGACAACACTAGTTTTGTAGATTCTGTTTGGGCTCTAGTGACCCAATTGTCTGGTCAAAGGGCTGCATGGATGCAAGAGACAGGGTGAGTTAAAGTTTAACTCCCAGGAATTGTAAACCAAACCTAAAGCCACTGAACCTTTGGAGTTTGATATGATGATTAGCGCATAACCAGAGTGACACGTTGAATTCGCCATAATCAAGGAAACCTTTTCCGGGTGGGGATCTCTGAAATCACTCAGGTATGGTCCATGTGTTTTGCTTTTTCTCTTTCAAATCTGTCAAATCGTGCGGTGTGGGCCAGTGGGAATGCAGTGAAAGCAGTGTCTATGCTCTTCTGTTCTGGAGCCTGAGTCAGGGATTTCTCTGGTTTGTTTTTACACCACAGTGTAAAAGCAACCTGAAACCCCAGGAAAATGTTGGGGTGATCATACAAAAGATAATCATCTTTTGTTCCTTGATATAATCACTTACTGAGGTTTCAAAACATGCAGACTTACCACTTTGGGGTCAAGAGCGGGGCTGATGTTTCTGAAATGGTTATTTAGCAGTAGCCAGACAGCAGGGAGAGTTGTGGGTTCACCACCTGTCCTGGTCCCAGGATGCTGGAAAACAAAAAATGTATCGGCAAGAGAAGGAGTATCGCCATCACTGGCAGACTCTGAGTTCTCTGTGTGGGCCATAATTCCTATCATATTTAAACTTCATATATTCAATTATCTTTTTCTCTCCTTCAGCCTGAAAATAACCCCCAAAAAAACACAACAAAAATACCAGCTTGGTGAATTCTTGCTATTTCCTCTGCCATTACTGTACTAACTAAAGGAGTGCCCTAAGCTATTCACCTTTCATTCTAGGGAAAAAAAAAAAGTCATAGAAAATGGTTGGCTTTGAGTGTGTTAAATTTCCTTGTGATGGCTAATTATTAGATCTTTCCCTTTCAGGATGGGTTGGGCAATTGTGATGCAGTGGATACATTTTCATGTAATCTTTTTGTTCACTCCAAAAAGATGATTGCAACCAGAATATGCTAGTACTTTAATTAAAGAAATAAATCAATCAGGGCCCTTGTCGGTAATATCCCATTCCTACCAGAAAGACCTGTATGTTTATTTTACAAAAAAGACTTTTGTTCCATGATTGTCAAAGTCAGTTCCAAAGAAAGTGGGTTTCAGCTAAATGTGCTGATTTACCGTAGGACTTCTCAGATGTGTATTGTGTGTCTCCAAGAAGCTGAAGAACATTTTATTTGTGCTGGATTAGTGTTTTACAAAATGTACACTGACAAATTCAACTCCAATTACATTGTAATTTAGGAGCAAAGATGTGTTGGTCTGGTCTGAAACATTCTTCATAGTAGGTGCTGAGACACATACTGTAGGTTTGAAAATAAAAGTGAAATCACATATTTGCCAAAGCATTGAGGCCCTGCCCTACTGAATACTGAGTAATAAACAAATGATTTATAGGTTCATTCGTAAGAGCCATATTTTCTGGAATCATGTTGATATTGCCCATTCGAGATAATTTCTCAATTTTACTGTTCTAATTTATTATTTATCAAGTGTAAGCACACAGGAAAGATAGTTGGAAAGAAAAAAAAATTGTTGTTATAGGCAAATATAAAATGACACAATGGATACAAAAACCCTGAATACTCAGTTATTTCCAACTGGGCTAATGCCACATTGGTTTTGTGTCATTTCAGATATATTTTCTATATTGTATTCAGTGCAGATTAATAAATGTGGCTCAAAAAAGTGACTCCATTGTCAACTAAGTTCAGGAAATGGTGGTTATCCAGGTCTTACTACTACATGAGTATTTTGAATAATAATAACAGGCTCATATTACAACTATAAGCACTATATTGCCAAGTGCATTTCTTAGCACCTTCCATGCATTTATTTCATGTTATTCTTAGAACAGGTATATATAAGGTACATACTATTATAACATTTTACAAGTGAGAAAACTAAGTCTCAAATGAGTAACCTATCAGGCTCAACAATGCCCAGCTGAAAAGCAGCAGAACCAGGTCTCTCAGGCGCTGGGACTCCAGAGCCCAGGCATGTCGCCATCATACCGCACTCACAACGACTGAGGATTTACTGTGTATAAATATGTTCATTGTTGTGAATGTTTAGGTGAGTAGGCAATGTTTTGTTTTCTAAGCTTAATTTACAACAGGACATCTTCCAGGAACACCTGTAAACATCTCTGAGAAATGGTATTCCTCAAAACACAAGTTAAGAAAGAACAAGTCATTTTTATAGCCCATCTCCAACATTCATAACAACAATCGATTGGAATCATCACAACTGAACAGGGACCTCACAAATCCAGCCATCTCCCACCACACAGGACCATCCCTGTGTCTATTAGAGACTTACGGTCCTGTGTGTTCCAGATTAATTATAGAATGAACACTGGACTTTTTTCCTGACAGAGCTGGGTTGGAATGCCTGCACCAAAACTCCCTAGGTGTGTGACCTTGGGCATAATATTTAACTTCTCTGAATCTCAGATGCCTCAAATACAAAACAGGGGTCAAATCTGCCCCATAGAATTTAGTGAAGATTGAATGAGAGGATGTAGTGAACAGTTAGTTAAGCACAGTTCCTAGCACACAAGGAGTTCAGCAAAATTATCTTTCCTTTTCATTCCAGTGTGTCACAACCTCCAGAAAAGTTTCCTAAACTTTCTGAACCTATCCACTAGCACCTCTTTGTCAAAACATTACCAACATAGCTTAAATTAAAAATTATACAAAAATAATGAACTTTTCATTAGCCACAAGGAGTAACCCTCCCTATTCCACTTATTCAGAGAAAGAGACAACCTATACCCTTTTATTATAAACAACAGCAAAAAAAAAAAACAGTATATTTTAGAGAATGTTGCTCAAGGAAACTTTTAGTTAAAAGCCCAACTCCCTTTCCACTGAAATACACAGGACACCTGTCACAGTCTGTGTTCATTTCGTCACACGGTTGGTTGATATTAAAAATGTTTCAGCAATACCTAAAATATTGCCACCTCTCAGAAAGTGGAGTAGCACGTTGGGTACTATTGCACAACGGCTGTCATTGCCTTATGTGTCTCCAAATGACTCAATAAGTTCAAACAAGATGATATTGATCAACAGAGGATAAACACCGTTTTATCTTACTCATAGGAACAGTAACCAGGCTCCTCTAAAGTGCAGTTCTAGCAACCCAACCAACCCCCACCCCCCGGGAAAAGCATCTGCAAAAGGACCAATGCGACTTTAAGGCATTCTATATTAAAAATCTCAGTCCCTTCTGCTCCTGGGCCCACTGTTTGCTGTACAATCCAGGCCTCTCTTAACAAATGTTTACTGCTGATTGGACCAGGAAAGCTAGTTTATCAGTTTAGTCCATCAAACCTAGTTTAACTAGGTTATCAGCATTTAAAAACTATTTAGAATTTTCAGTGAAAATTTTGTGTTGAATATTTTTTGTATATCTTTTTTGTTGTTTATACAATTGCAGTTATTCTCACTTTTTCTGCCCTTCCCTGCCTCCATCCATCCCCACTCCCTCCCCTCCCTCGGTCAATCCCCATATCGAGTCCGTGTCCATGGGTTGTGCATAAATGTCCTTTGGTTAATCCCTTCACCATCTTTCATCTAGTTTCCCCCTACTTCCCCATCGGACACTCAGTCTGTTCTATGTACCTATGCTTCTGTTTCTATTCTGTTAGTTTATTATGTTCATTAGATTCCACATATAAGCAAGATCATGTGGTATTTATCTTTCACTTACTGAACCATCAGTAAGAAGAATTGGGAACTCAGTGTATAGGAGAGCATTTTTGCCAAGGATACATCTGATAAGGGTTTAATCTCCAAAATTTACAAAGAACTAATACAATGCGATGCCAGGAAGATAACAGCCCAATTAAGACAGGGGGAAAGGACCTGAATAGACAATTATTTAAAGAGGACATACAATGGCCCATAGGCAAACTTTAAAAATCCTCAATATCACTAATCATCAGAGAAATGCAGATTAAAACCACAATGAGATATCATCTTACACCTGTCAGAATGACTACCATCAATAAATCAACAAACAAGTGTTGGCGAGGATGTGGAGAAAAGGGAACCCAATTCACTGTAGGTGGGAATGCAGTCTTGTCCAGCCACTGTGGAAAACAATATGGAGCTACCTAAAAAAATTAAAAATGGAAGTCCTTTTTGACCTAGCAATTCCACTCCGGGGAATATATACTAAGAATCCCAGAACACCAACACAAAAAAATACATTCTCCCCTGTGTTCATAGCAGCATTATTTATAATAGCCAAGATATGAAAACAGCCTAAGTGCCTATCAGTAGATGAGTAGATAAAAAAGCTGTGTACTTTTACACAATGAAATACTACACAGCAGTAAAAAAAAAAAGTAGAAACTCTTACCTTTTGTGACAGCATGGATGGACCTGGAGAATATTGTGCTAAGTGAAATAAGCCAGTCAGTGAAAGATAAATACCACAAATATTAAATATTTTTGATTGACTCAAACCAAAAATTAAAATATTTTCTTTTATAAAAATGGTTGTCTTGACTAAACTATGCTGGTATCTTAAGCTCTCTAATTTGATTTTTTAAAGATATATAAACTGTTTTGTTTCTTCATACAGATAGGTACATGTCATTCTTTTATATAAAGGTATTAACGGTCATATGGAAAACATTTCTCAGGTTTTGCTTATTTCAATATGGTTTGGTCCCTGATAACATTAAGAGGGAAATAATAACAAGGATTAAGATAACTCCCTCTAGTTTGCAAGGTTATGTATGATATTCTGTGCACTGGTCAATAATATAGCTAAAGGGAACAAGTACCTTGTAATTTGGCCAGATGAAATGACTAAGTGAACAAATTGGTTTGCAATTCTATAAAATACCACCTTCAGTGATGTAGTAATGTCTTCTTCTCTTCCTCTAGAAGTTAAAAAATTATCATTGTTTTGGGATGCCCAATTGGTTTAAAAGCACTATATTTACATAGCAGAATTAACTACCATAATACCTTATTTCTAATAGAATATTCTAGTCTATAAAGCATTTTATACAGAAGAATTTATTTGAATTTCTTCAGAGTCAACTTAGTAAGCCTAGTTTCTTCAAGGGAATTGAGTCACTCACTAATCATCCATCCAATTGCCCCAAGCTAATTAATGGAAAGATGTTCTCATCCAGTGTGTACAGGCCTAGCTCTCTTTATATACCAAAGTGCTGAGTATGTAGGGAGCCTTCAACTACTGTTCTAGATGTTAGCCAATCTGCTGATAAATTAAAAGGTTAGACGAAACTATGAAGGGAGGTCTAAAGGATCCACATGGAAGGTGAGCAGAAAACCAGTCCCATGCAGGTCTCGGAAGAAAACAACCTGAAAAGCTTTCAACCAGTACAGATGCTGTAACTGATGTAGAGAAAGAAGGGAAGGAAGATTCTATAGTATCTCCTAAAAGACTGGCAGGGCATTATGTATAAATGCAATTGCTGTTCATTTCTATTAATTCACTTTTAATATTCTACCCACTCTTCTATTAGAATTGTGCTTAGTTCACATCTCTTCAGCTGGAGCCTTTTGCCTAAAGTAAATTGGCTTATTAGATGTTCTTAAATCCTACAGCCTCTGATTTCTTGCCATGGAAGTCAGAAATCAGAATCTGAGACGTGGAGGGGAAACTGTGTTGGCACATGTAAGTGCTTACCTCAGGGTTTTAGTGACTCATATTTTGGGCATTTATTACCAACCAGTTAGAACTGACATCGAATGGTGTTGTTATTAGTAATATTAATAATAGCTCTTATGTCCTTTTATACCTTCTGCCATGTGCCAGGCACATAGATTAACTTGTTGATTCCTATGGAATTCTATGGAATAGGACTGTTGCTATGCCATTTTTCCAACACAGAGGTTAAGTCTTAGGGACACAGCTAATAAGTGGTAGAAACGGGAGCAAACTCTAGCAGCCTGGCACACACCACTCTGTAAACAGAGTATAAATGGAACACTGAGAAGCACTGAATCCTAGAACTAGAAAGAAACTTTGAGGTTTTTTAATTTGGCAGAGAAAAGCTAAATGACTTTCCTGAGGAGGAAAGGCACTTTTTGTCATGGGTAAGAGCCAAAGTGCAGGACCCCGGCCCTCGGGCAGGCCCTTTGCATGATGTCACTCCCAGTGTACAGTATTTCTAATTCAGCCTGAATTACACAATTCTGGGAAGCAGATTAAAAGGCCCCACATGGGTAAGAGGACTACTCCCTTCACTCTGAGTCCTGCCCTTCTTGTTATGCCCAGACTCACAGATGGAAGAAGCCAGAGAACTCAGTTAAAGAAGATGCACCCATTTGGTTACTCTGAGAACCTCCCAGGCCCAGGGCACAGAGGAAATATGTGTAGGCACAGGTACCATGAACATAGTAAAGGTATCTCCAAAAACACACAGTGATTGTCCTGAATGATTTGGTTGCCTTACACCAAAGTCCTGCTAGTGTCTGAGAGGACACACCCTCCTCCCCAGAGAAAAAATAATTGGGCTGCTAGGTCTCTGAATGCTGAGGGAGGCCCATATTTAAACTGACCTAATTTGTAGCTTTAAATTAAGATCCAAATGTTCCCAAATAGAAGCTCTGCCAGCCTCAGTAGAGTTGTTCATTTGGGATAATAAGAGTATGTTTTCAGAAGTTCCTTGTTAAAATACAAATTAGTTGGGATGCAGAGTGTGAGGGGTAGGGGCACTCAGGAACACTTTAGCCTAAAATCACCTAGCAGAGCAGCCCGGTAAAGCCCTGTGGGAATGGTACTCAGGACAAGTAAAGTTTTGATGGTGGCGAAGGGAAGATGTAGAAAAGAGGTGGCCCAGTGTAGAAGTGTCATGGGTAACAAGAGGATAATATAGGGTATTTGAATGGCAGGTATTTGTCTGATCTTTGAGAAAGAATTGACTTAGGTTGGTAAATAATTTTGATTTGTGATCAAAGTCATTTGAGCACCACCCTTAGTAGACATTAATTCCTCCACATCTCTGACACGTTGTATAAATTACTTAATACAGGTGCATTGACTTAAATTGGAATCATCTAGGGAATACCATTGTATGGCTCCTTAGGGTATTTTAAGAGGAAAATCCTATAATGTCTAGAAACTCTTATTTTAACTGGCCTTTCAAATAACCCCTAAAGCTAAATATTTCTCATAATACTAATTCCATATCTCAAGATTTCAAAGGATTTCCTAAAGCCCAATGAACCGAAGCTTATTTGTAGTTTTAGCGTGGCAAAGAGGGAGGCAATTCTAATGCTAAGGCAGGAAGCTTTGGGCCCAGAATGGCTGGCTGAAATCCTGGCTACACCACTTATTACTACGTAACCTTTATCAAACAATTTGACCTCTCTGTGTCTGTCTCCTCTTCTGTAAAATAAAAGTTGTTAGAATCAGATCACAATCCACACATTGAGTGCTTACAACAACACCAAGGAAGTAAAGTGTGCATAAACCTTAGCTACTGCAGCTATAGTTCTCTTATCTGTGTCGATTACACAATGCTTACTATCAATAGAAGAAAGATAGGCTCTGAGGTCAACATGTAGAAAGTACTTTTTGGACTGGACATCAGGTGGCTTAGAAAGTCACCATCTCTACCACTGGGTTGCGGTGAACATGAGCAATGATTTCTCCTCGATTCTGTAGCTGTCTTTCCAAGGCAGAGATGTGCCCTATCACAGGCAGGGCATCCTAATTACATTGGTCTAGAATGATTTAAAGGAACCTGGGTAATTTGCAAGGGAAGCAGAGTAGACATTGGAATCCTCACACCAGGGTGCAAACCTCTGAGGCTCTGTCATTTTCATAGATGCAACAAAAACCCATCAAAGGACACAAAGCCATTTACAAAGATGCCACCTGTTGAAGAATAGCAAGCATGAAGTAATGCATCCTGCCCCTGCCCAGTCCATATACAGGCAAGACAGCAGACCCCTTCAGAGAGAATTATGTGGGGAGGGGCTAAATAGGGCAGCAGAACCCCTATGGAGGGGACTGGTGTCAGGTCCATTTTAAGGGAAGTGACTAGATGAAACGGCTCCAAGAAGATCCCTCAAAATGATTGTTAACTTACCCATTAAGAATTGATTTCTTTATTCCGTGTTTAAGTTCTGCGTTGTTCTAGCTGCTGTGATAGATACAAAGATATATTGTACATTTGTCCTTAATATCAAGAAACCCATGAAGAGTTCTCTAGAGCTGCCAGTCCCAGATTAACTGACCACTTCCTTCTTGACGGACTCTTACTTTGCTAGAAAGTAAATATAATTTATAATACTAAATTAAGAGTTCCTGCAGGGCAAGAAAGTTATTCTATTTATTTTTCAGTTCCCATACCAAACAGTGTTATGCGTATAACAGATACACAATACTATTTGTTAAATAAAAAAAGAACTACCTAATTGGAGAAAGATGAGGAAAGGTAGAAGAAAGATAAATACTATTAAGTACCGTGTACCAAACACTGAGCTGTACACTTATTCTATCTTCTTGGATGACTAGAACAAACTAATGAGGCAGGCATTATTACCCCCAATTCCAAAATAAAGAAATTGGATGTGGTTAAATAATGGTCCAAGTTTGCAAAGTTCTTAGGGGGTAGAACCGTGACATTTGAACCTATGTCAGTTAGCATCCATGATCCCGTAGTTTTCCTCCCACTTACGTATTGATAATGAACAACACAGAGCAAAATGTTGTGTATTTTAATATCATTTGGTGAAACTGGAAGATTAGGACAAAAAAAGTCTATAGTAGTTAGAGCAACTATGAAATTTCCATTCCATTCAGCAACACTTATGGAGCATCTGCTAAGCACAAGGCTCAGCACTAAAAGCTGGAGCTAAAATGATGAGTGCACATGGCTGGGGAGGCAACGGCCCTCCCTCTCCTCATCTCCACTGCTAAAGTCATAGTTCCGCTCTTTTTATTTCCCCACCTGCTCCTAAACTAGGATTTCTTCCTCTAATCTACTCTCAGTAAAACTCAGAGTCATTTTTCTAAAGTACACCAAGGTCTGTTAGAACTTGTCCACGCTGATTCCAGTGACTTCATAATAAACAAGAATATTCTATCATGCCAATACTGATGTAATTCTTGCCTACCTAATAAGCCTTATCTGTTAGCACTTCCTCCTGATGTCCCCTCCCAACTGTCATTCAACATTCTAACTGTACTCAACTTGTCAGCCATCCCTGCTGTTTTCAGCTCCGTCTCCTAGAGTCCCTTCCTTATCCCTTCTTTTCTTAACTCCTAGCCAACTTTCAAGCTGTCCTGAGATAAAGTATACATAGAAAATTAATGTGGAGGACAAAGTCGGGTAATTTTGATAGGTGATGAAATCAAAAGTTGACATTAATTAATAGGTATAGAATATGGAGTCACTGAAATTCTCTTAGTAGAAAAGTAGTATCGAATAGATATTTTTAAAAATTAACCAGTTTAGCCATGGCTGGGTGGGTCAGTTGGTGGGAGTATCGTCCTATAGACCAAAAGGTGGTGGCTTGATTCCTAGTCAAGGCACATACCTAGGGTGCGTGTTTGATCCCTGGTTAGGGCACACATGCGAAGCAACCAATTGATGTTTCTCTCTCATATCAATGTTTTTCTTTCTCTCCCTGTCCCCTTTCTTTCTCTAAAAACAATAAAAACCTTCTCTGTTGAGGGCTTATTAGAATCTCTGTTTCAGAGTCTCTGGCATTCGTATCCAAGCTGAGAGCAGAGACTGAAGGGTTTATAAAGAGTGATGGTGTCAGAGCTAGTTACAGAAGGAAAGGGGAGTATTATCAGGAGGTCTCTTGTGGGACGTGCTCACCACACTGGCCACCGGGACTTCATTCATCCTATGTGTGCCTGTGTGTTCATGCATACATATCCACAAAACCACACACAACCTGGTGGAGCAAGCATGAGTTTTTCTCAGCCAGGAAAACTGTGGAAAGAAGGATGGGAGCTCTAGTCACAGGGCACATGGGAAACAAGAACAAGGGAACCAAAGACGTAACTGGAAACCAGACGGGCTCACTAGACTCCCATTGAGAGATAATCAGGAAGGCGGAGTTAGGGCCCGATCATGGCAGGCACTCAGTGTCAGGCTGAGGGAGCAGGCTGTTCCTTGACCGTTGGTGATGAGGCCAATGAAGGTACTGAACAGGAGAATACTAGAAAGAACACTGTAGGGAGATTGATCTAGCAGTGTTATGCAAAACAGAGAGGCAGTGCCCAGAAGGTAGAAAGCAGTGAAGTTCTACTCAGCACCTTGGCTGAGCTCGAAGTAACTACAGAAATGGAAGAAGAGGTGGGGTGGGGGTAGGACTGTAAGAGGAGCAACAAGTAAGAGAACCTAAGTACAGAAAGCAGGAAAATGTCAAGATCCAGACTTCATGAGGAGCCCATATTGGAGTCTGCTTTGGAGAAAGATGCTGTAAGGACCTCAGCAGTGTGGATTCACAGATTTGCTAAGGCACTTCTTTGTTAACTTGACTCAGCCATGCACTTCCTGCATCTGTTCCTCTCTCCCCTAAAAACCATCCTTACGTGCTACTCTCTCTGCTTTGTCTACCTCGCAGCTTTTGCTTCCTCTTCATACACAAACCACAATGAATCAGTTTTATGCATACAGTACCAACATGAATATCTTACTGGTTGGTCCTCATGGAAACTGAACTGAAAACAAATCCCTTCAGCCAGAATCTAGGAAAGATGCATACTTTAAAATATATATATATTTCAAGGTCAGTATTTCTAAATATTAGCAATTAGGAAAACATTTATTCACTAGAAATAATGAAAATCTGGACAATTATTACAAAATCATTTTATTATCCTCCTTTTTCTGTTGTAATCCAATCTCTACCTTTCTTTTATATACTCTTCTTTTTACTAAAAGTTTGTAATGTATCTATCCTGTCCTTTTGGCAGATACAATAAATTTAATTACTTCATTGTTTCATTCTGTTTGATGGTTAACATGTACAGACTGTAGCTTAATTTGGCAGTTCTAAACTCAGCTGCGTACTATCAGCTGAGGAGGGGATCACATACAATGTCCTGGGCCCCACTCCAGACTAGTTGAGCCAGAACCTCTCTAGAGGTGGGGAGGGTGATGCCAAAGTAGAGATGATTACAACATGAGGCCAGGCAGGGGTCTGCTCTTTCTTTACACCTCCTGCATCTCAAATCTGCTGCCAGCTGGCTCTGACAAAGACTGTTCTCAAATCTTTTAGTACCAGTTAAGTATGTTTCAACAGTGGTCCAAAATTTTAAGGTTAAGGCCCTGCTTAGCAAGGTGTTGCAAGTCACAGTTAAGGAATTCACTCAAAGTAGACACACTCTGAGCAGAAGACTACAGTGAACTTATTTATAGAGTATGATAAAAATAGAGGAAGGAGAGATTCAATGCAGTGAATATTACTTGCTAAAATTTAGGAATGCTTGTAGTTAAATCTCAAAGTCCTATTTTGACAAGATGTGCATAGGTCAATGCTTCTCTGACATCTTTTCTTGTGTAATTTACCATTTCAAGCTAAATTCCAGGGATTTAAAGGCTCCTTGTTGATATTTAAAGGGTGTTTTAAGCAAATAAATGGTAAAATGTCTTTTGAGGCAGATAAAATGTACCTCTATAATATTCACTTCATGAGAATATACTAAATGTCTGGAACTATTTCTACTAACTAGACCATAAATTCTGCACTTTTAAACAGACTTTTAAAATGATAATAACTTTATTTTTTATTCTACTTAAAATTACTTATTCCTCAAAAAAACAAAACAAAAGAAAAACCAAAAAGGACTTCTAGCTGTCAGCATTGTTTTGCGGAAATGAAGATCTCTGAGCCAGATGAATGCACTTAACTTTCCCAAGAGTTTGTATGTCTCTCTCTTAAAATCAGGTTGTGTGTGGTTCCTGATATAAATTAGAAAAAAAAGTTGGGAAAATGTGGCTCCCCTGCACATTTCTAATGTGCTGATTTAGTCTAGGTGCATGCTCATGTGTATACGTATTATAACAACATTACACAAGAATTATAACACAATCGTTTGTCTATTACACATCTGCTTATCATTGTTCTCCGGTAAATTCTAAGTCAGTAGCTCCAGCAGCTTTTGTTCTCTGCAGAACAAAACCTTTACTATGGTGCAATTTCCTCAGTATCTTAGGTTTTGCTGCTACCTTATTTAGGACTTGGGGAAACTCCAAATAGCATAGTATATGGACTTAAAACATCAACAAACAGTAATCAAAGTATTGGCTGGCCCTACACATCTTGGCAAAAATAACCATCTCTTTAGAAAGTCAGTCAGCACTTTCTGAACCACCTTGTTTCTCTACAACAGGTAATACCTTGTCTTAAAAGTAAATACACCTTCTAGGTGCAAACAGCCACTTCTTTAGCCAGGGGTGTCACCCAAGGAGCAGGAGAGAGAAGAAAATACAGGATTAAAGAATAGAAGAGAGTAAGAAACAGGAGGAGAAAAAGGGAAATTACACAGATATTGGAAGGTGGAGGTAAAGAAGTGCAGAGAGGACCTGCTCTCAAAACAGCTGTGTTTGGTGCCCAACAGGAGTACTGGTGGCCTTGGTTACCCACCACTGTACGATTCCTGCAGATGTTTGGTCCATAGTTGAATTCCTCCTCTTTGGCTATCTACAATCCAGAAGATCTAGAGATCAATGGGAGGAAGGAACCAATGCTTTAATTTAAACATAGGAATAGAAATTCACGTGAAATCCAAGTCAAGAACCTGCCAAGTGATACATCACTTAGTCATCCACAAAGACGCTGTACTCTGCCGAGCAGTAAAGTCTCAGGGGGGTACAACCAAGTACGTAACCAAGGCTTTCAATGACCATGTATCTAGTTTGGACCATGTCCAAAGGGAGTCAGACCCTAAATGTGTCCAAGTGAGCCATCAGACAGTCTAACCACAACACCATTCACAAGAGCTGTTACAATAGCCCATTTTCATTCCAGCGAACAAGCTAAGTTACCAGAGTGGTTTAAACGGCCAAGACCAACTGCCTATGGAGGAGAACACAGACTCACCATACCACCCGCATGCGCTTCATTCTGGTGTGTGTTCCTCCCAGGAGCACTTTCAGGGAAGCACAGGCTTGGCCCCAAACTACCTGGGTTCAAATCATGGGTCTGCCACTCACTGTATGAATAACCTCGGCACATTAACCTCTCCAACTTGGTGTATTACCTATGTCACAGGAATGATAATACCTACCCTACTGAATTTTAATAAGAATTAAATCTTTAAAGTTTAAATTGTGTTTAAAGTTTTTAGAACATAGCATATATGAAAGTGTTTAGTAAATGTTAGCTACATTTTATTCTTATTTGAAACCTTTTCAAATTTTGCCACATAATAGACAAAAATCAAAATATATTGTTTTTTGTTTTAATTTGTTTTCTGATCACTAAAGATGGTGACCATACATATTTAGGTGGTACATTTACAAACCATATTATTTTTCTGTGAATTGACCGCTCATGTCCTTTGCCGTTTTGTTCACTGATTTGTGAGTCTCCTTATCATTGATTTGAAAGTACTCTCTGTACATTACAGACAGTAATTATCTGTATTTATGTAAATAGCAATCACTTTCTTCCAGTCTGTGGCTTCTTTTTAACTTTGTTTTGCTACTACAGATGTTTGTAACTGTTACGCAGTCAAATCTGGGAGTCTGTTTTTATTTATTGCTCTTAATATGCTTGGTTAGGAGACATCCTGCATCACGTGATTATAAAAATACTCTCCCATATTTTATTCTGGTAGTTATACAATGATTTTAGAGGTTATTTCTTTAATCTACTTAGAATTTTGGTATACATTGTGAGATGGTGTGCCAACTTTATCTTTTTCTCAAATTCCCAAAGATATTCCTGTGATTTGAAATAGCACCTATTGGCAAATTGCAATATACAGTAATCAAAATGATGGGTCTAAACTTTTTTACTCCATTACTCTATTTGACCATTCCTGTGCCCGTTTTAATTAACTTTTGATTAGGCTGGTTTCAAATAATTCTATACTTTTAATATGTTGTGACATTTATTGTGCATTTTTCCTCTCAGATAAACTTTAGAATCAACTTTTTCAAATTTAAAAATAATTTCATTAGAATTTAAATTAGTATTGTAATGGATTAATAATTTGGGAAGAACTAACATATTCGTGATTAGACTTCTGTTCTCCAGGCTTTCATATCCTTTAGTAAGATTTTATCATTTTCTTCATACATATTTTGGATATTTTTCATTAAGTTTATTCCTATTTATGTTTTGTTTACACTGTTCAGATTTCTCACTTCATTTGTCATTCCTGTTTAAATAAGGAATATTTACTTTATAACTATTTTTTTGTAGTATTCTTTTATTAATTCTAATGGTTTTGTAGAGTTGGCTTACTTTTAAGATTTTGCTTATTTTTTAGAGAGGGGAAAAGGGAGAAAGAGAGGGAAAGAAATATCAACGTGTGGTTGCCTCTCGCACACCCCATAATGGGGATCTGGCCCACAACCCAGGCATGTGCCCTGACTGGGGATTGAATTGGCAACCCTTTGCTTCACAATCCAGCACTCAATACACTGAGCCACACCAGCCAGGGCTGGTTTACTTATTTTTCATGAAAAATGCATGATTGCAGTGTTTGACAAGCATAATATTTGCTTCATATTTGACAGATGTTCTCTATCAACTTAGGGATGTTTTATCTTATTTTTAACTTACTAAGGGCATTTTTTAAAGCAATATTGGGTGTTGAATTTTATTAAGTGACACTTTTACATTTACTAGGGTGACCATATATGTTTCCTTCCATATCAATGAATAAGTTAAACTAAACTAATGGTATCACTAAGGTTGAATAATCTTTGTATTCTTGTACTAGGCTCGTCATGTTTATTGTATATGAGTATTTTGCTACTTTGCTGTATCAGGTCACATCTATAGTTATATGTGATAATGGTCAATAGATTAATGTCGGTGGTATATTTCTCTGACTTTGTATCACACATGTGGTAAATAAGCCTGTAGATCATTTCATAAGCTTTCTGTTTTTCCTATACTGCAAAAAGTTTTGCATAACAAAAGAAATATTTGTTTCTTAAATGATTTGTACAACTTGCCTAACAGAACCATCTGGAGCTTGTGTTATTTGAGGGGGGAGCATTGAATTTTTCAATGTAGTTTATTATTCAAACTTTCAACTTACCATTGAGGTAGTTTTGAGAATTCATACTTTTTAGATAATTGTGTAGTGCATCTATATTTTCCAATTTATTTATAAAAACATGTCTTTCTATCAAAGTGTCCAGTCTGTGCTTGTATTCATTTATCCCTCATTTTTAAAATAGATTTTCCCCTTTATACCATGTCAAGAGTGCCAGAGGTATACTAAGCTGCCAATCTTTTCAATCATCTTACATTTATTTATGAAGTCTACAGATTTTCTATTTTATTAATTTTATCTTTGATTTATTCTAATTTCATTAGTCTATTTTGTTCTTAGCTCCTTTGATGTAATGCTTAGTTATATTATTTTCAGCCTTTTTTTGTTTTCTAATAAATAATACAGTTTTCTCATAAAAGAATCTTGGCCACTTCTCATCATTTTTGATATAGTTTTTTTTCATTGACATTCATTTATTAATGTAATTTAACTTATTTTTTTAATTATTAGAGGAGTGGTATATTTTAAAAAGCTGAAAGTAGCTAAATAAGCAAGAATGAGAAATATAACTTGTTATATCACCCAGATATAACTAGTTAGCCTTTTGTAATCAGTCTTTATGAATATAAAAATTAACATAAAACAGACTATATATTCTCTCCTATAGCTTTCTTTTCTTCTTGATTTTATTTCATGAATTATCTAAATCATTATATACTCTATTACATCAATTTTATTAGCTGCACTGTACCACTTCTTATTCAAATATTTCTTTAGCATTGAATATTTATGTTGTGTCTACTTTTCATTATAACACTAAGATGCTCCATGAGACACAGACACAAACAGACTGAGGGTCTTAAGGGTATTTCTGGTCAAAAATGAAAACATAAATAACTAGATCAATTATTAAAGCCATATGAAAGAGGTTAAGATAATGCATTCAAAACTACATTTCTCTTCATCTCAGTTATTGCTAGAAGTGAGAATAGACATTCAGAGAACCACAGATGATAGCTAAGGTGAGTCAACCACAGAAACAGATAAAGCACAAAAAGGGAGTATTTATTGAGCACTTTATGTATGCCAAGCACTATGATAGGTTCTCTTATATCCAATATCCATTATCTGACTTATTAAACCCTTTATTTTAAAAAAATCAAGTTAGGTATTAGTGTTCCTATTCTTTTCTTAGAAAACAGGGTCTCAGAAAACAGGATAGAAAAAGTTCAAATCCTGGTGACAGAACTGAAATTTAAATGTAAGCCTGTCCTTCCCTGAAACTGTGTGATCTTCTAAAGTAAGATAAATATATCTACTATGAACAACTTTGATTTCTTTATTTTGGGCCTTAACTAGGCCCAATTGACCAGAGCCAAATTAATGCATCATTCATTACTGGTGTCCTACTAACATGAAAGGGATTCTGGTTAATTTTTTTTTTTTTTTTTGCTGATATATATTGCTTTGAAAAAAATAAGAATCCACATATTGGGACTTTTTGTGATGTTTTTATGGCTACATTTTGAAAATTTATGTATGCACGTATTCTATTAATTTTGTTATGGTTCATGATGCATGGTCAAATAAAAATTATCGCAATAACTCATTTCCAAAATAAGCCTAAGACCAATTACAAACATTTTTCCAAGAAGAATAATTTTGAGCTAATTTATATTTTGTCATCAAGTAATGCAAAGTAATATTCATTTTAGCACCATTAGGCAAATGCATTCGGTTGTAAATCCTTCATACACCATTTCAATACAGTCTGGAACTTCTTTCTTGTAAAATGCCCAGGAGGTTCTAGAAGGCTGAAATTCATAATAAAACCACTTGTTGATTTATGCATGTTGCATAAGAGTTATGCTGCATCATTTGACGTCAGTGCACTGTAACACACTGGCAAAGACTGGCTTTGGTTTGGAGAGGTCCCAATGGCAGAGGAAAATCATCAGTTCACAGTGTATATGGGGCGCACTGCTAGTACAAGCCCTAAAATCTCCTGCTCAATTACAAAAGAACACCTCTCCTCTGCTTATGGAGTCAGAAACAGTCTTTCTTCTCATTCAGTTTCCCTATCTATGCTCTTCAGGAAAAAATAAAAGATGAACTCAAAATAACAAGATAGAAACTATGATGTTAACAAGGCAACTTCATTTCCTAACTCGAAGTTGTCTAGTGTAGTACCTGGTATGTCACAGGTATTAAATTAATATTTGTTGACATTTTGGTTAAAGTTAAGAAAAATTACTTCATTTAATTTTTAACCCCTAAAACCTCTAATTCTGTCTTTATTTTCAGCTTCTTTGTGTTCTCCTCTGCCTGTCATTCATGACTACCATTTCCGCTTTGGCTTTTCCAACCCATTCTTTCTTCACTCTTTAAGTGTGTTTTTGCACCATGTACTTCTCTTAGCTTTGTCTCGTGTCTTGCCCACTTTCTTGTGCTGAGAGACGTTAAAAAACTTGTTTTCCCACTTATTTTTGTTTCCCTAGCTGCCAACATAGGTCCCATTAGGTCATAAAAATCTGCCAGTGTTGTCACACCTTCAGGCAAATCTAAATAACAAATAGTCACTTAAAATCCTCTATTCTTCTTACAACTTGGTTCTCTATGTGGGACCAATTGTTATGGACAAATAAATGCTCTTTCTCGTCAGAGGCTAGGGTTATAATTAAAGAGCAGCACACAGTCTCCTCCCTGAAGGTCTAGATTTGGAAATGTCAGATTTAAAAGCCTCCCATCTGTTTCTCTCTTCCAGCTTCCTCCTTATCTGTTTCCCTTACACCTTCCCTGATCCACCACCCACTAGTCCTAAGGGCCACCTGAGGGTCACCGCGGTCAAAGGTCAGAAACAGCAGCTCTGACCTTGCCCAACAGTGAACGCTGGAAATTTCTTTTTTTTTTTAATTTTATTTTAATGATTGTTCAAGTACAGTTTTCTCCCCTTTACTCCCAATCCAGCCCACCCTCCCCTCCCTCCCAACTTCCCTCCCATTACCACACTCCCCCTAGTTTTTATCCATGTGTCCTTTAACTTTAATCCTATAAACCCTTCCCCTTTCCCCGGAAATTCCCTCTTCTCTCTCCTCTGGTCACTTTCTGCCTGTCCTCTAATGCAGTGTTTTTGACTATATTTTGCTTGTTTCTTTGTTTTGTTGTTTAGGTTCCTGTTAAAGGTGAGATCATATGGTATTTATCTTTCACTGCCTGGCTTATTTCGCTTAACATAATGCTTTCCAGTTGCATCCATGATGTTGCATAGGGTAGGAGGTCCCTCTTTCTTTCTGCTGCATAGAATTCCATTGTGTAAATGTACCATAGTTTTTTGATCCATTCATTTACTGATGGGTATCTAGGTTGCTTCCAGCACTTAGCTATTGTAAATTGTGCTGCTATGAACATTGCGGTGCAAAGGTTCTTTTGGATTAGTGTTTTAGGATTCTTAGGATATAATCCCAGCAGTGGAATTGCTGGGTCGAAAGGCAGATCCATTTTTAGTTTTCTGAGGAAGTTCCATACTGTTTTCCACAGTTGTACCAGTCTGCAGTCCCACCAACAGTGCACTAAGGTCCCTTTTTCTCCACAACCTCTCCAACACTTGTTGTTTGTTGTTTTGCTTATGATGGCCATTCTGACTGGTGTGAAGTGGTACCTCATTGTGGTTTTAATCTGCATCTCTCTGATAGCTAGCGATACTGAACATCATTTCATGTGATTTTGGATCTTCTGTATGTCCTCCTTGGAGAAGTGTCTGTTCAAGTCCTTTGCCCATTTTTTTAATTGGGTTGCTTGTCTTCTTAGAGTGGAGTCGTGTAAGTATTTTGGGGATTAAGCCCTTGTCTGAGGTATCATTGGCAAATATGTTTTTCCATACAGTTGGTTCTCTTTTTATTTTGATACTGTTTTCTTTAGCTGTGCAGAAGCTTTTTATTTTGATGAGGTCCCATTTGTTTATTCTTTCCTTTATGTCTCTTGCTCTAGGGGACATGTCAGTAAAAAAGTTTTTGCGTGATATATCTGAGATTTTCCTACCTATGTTCTCCTTTAGTACTTTAATGGTGTCACGATTTATATTTAAGTCTTTTATCCATCTTGAGTTTATTTTTGTATAAGGTGTAAGTTGGTGTTCTAGTTTCATTTTTTTGCAGGTAGCTGTCCAGTTCTCCCAGCACCATTTGTTGAAG
Source organism: Tonatia bakeri (assembly GCA_004024845.1). Lineage (NCBI taxonomy): Eukaryota > Metazoa > Chordata > Mammalia > Chiroptera > Phyllostomidae > Tonatia > Tonatia bakeri. The sequence continues at coordinate 25,541 of PVIA01014406.1, forward strand.
AGGTTATTTTTACTCCATTTTATGTCGCTGCCTCCTTTATCAAATATCAATTGACTGTAGAAACTTGGGTTTATTTCTGGGCTCTCTGTTCTGTTCCATTGGTCCATGTGCCTGTTCTTATGCCAGTACCAGGCTGTTTTGATTACCGTAGTATAGTTTAGTGTCAGGTATTGTGACCCCTCCTACTTTACTCTTCTTTTTCAATATTGCAGTAGATATTCGGGGTCGTTTATGGTTCCATATAAATTTTTGAAGTGTTTGTTCTATGTCTGTGAAATAAGCCATTGGTATTTTAATAGGTATCGCATTGAATGTGTAAATTGCTTTGGGTAGTATGGACATTTTAATGATATTAATTCTCCCTATCCATGAACATGGTATATGTTTCCATTTGTTTGTGTCTTCCTTGATTTCTTTCTGCAGTGGTATATAGTTTTCTGAATACAGGTCTTTTACCTCTTTGGTTAGGTTTATACCTAGGTATTTTATTTTTCTTTTTAGTATTTCAAATGGGATTTTTTCCTTGATTTCTGCTTCTGCTGTCTCATTGGTGATGTACAGAAATGCCTTTGATTTCTGGACATTATTTTATATCCCGCTGTCTTGCCAAATTCGTTTATTAGGTCAAGCAGTTTTTTGGTAGAGTCTATAGGATTTTCTACGTACACTATCATGTCATCAGCAAACAATGACGGTTTTGTTTCCTCCTTTCCGATTTGGATGCCTTTTATTTCCTTTTCTTGTCTGACTGCTGTGGCTAAAACTTCCAATACTATATTGAATAAAAGAGGTGAAAGTGGACAACCTTGTCTTGTTCCTGTTCTTAGTGGAAAAGATTTTAGTTTTTGCCCATTGAGTATGATGCTGGCTGTAGGTCTCTCATATATGGCCTTTATTATGTTGAGAAATGTTCCCTCTATTCCCACTTTGCTGAGTGTTTTTTATCATAAATGGGTGCTGTACCTTATCAAATGCTTTTTCCGCATCTATTGATATGATCATGTGGTTTTCGTCTTTGCTTTTGTTTATGTGATGTATTACATTTACTCATTTGCGAATATTGAACCATCCTTGCATCCCTGGGATGAAACCCACTTGGTCATGGTGGGTGATCTTTTTAATGTATTGTTAGATGCAGTTTGCCAGCATTTTGTTGAGGATTTTAGCACCAATGTTCATCAGAGATATTGGCCTGAAGTTTTCTTTCTTCGTTGTGTCTTTATCTAGTTTTGGAATTAGGATGATGTTGGCCTCATAAAAAGAGTTTGGGAGTCTTCCATCTTTTTGGATATTTTGGAATAGTCTGTGCAGGATAGGGGTTAGCTCTTCCTTAAATGCTTTGTAGAATTCTCCTGTGAAACCATCTGGTCCAGGGCTTTTGTGTGTTGGGAGTTTTTTAATTACTGCTTCAATTTCTTTTGCTGTTATTGGTTTGTTCAACTTTTCTGCTTCTTTTTCATTGAGTTTAGGAATATTATATTTTTCTAGAAATTTGTCCATTTCATCTAGGTTTTCAAATTTCTTGGCATACAGTTCTTCGTAGTAATTTCTTACAATTCTTTGTATTTCTGTGGTGTCAGTTGTAATCTCTCCTCTTTCATTTCTGATTGTGTTTATTTGGGTCTTCTCTCTTTTTTTCTTGATGAGTCTGCTTAAAGGCTTGTCAATTTTG
>PVIA01014407.1:0-27209 GCA_004024845.1 Tonatia bakeri
GGGGGCGGGGAGATGAGGCCAGGGCCAGCTGAGTGCCAGCATCGGCTCTCAGTCCAGCTCTGAGGTCCCCAGCAGCTGCCGTAACAATCAGTTAGAGTGCAGAGTGTCCGGAAAACGTAGCCCTGCCCCAGGAGAAGCACAGGAGGCCCGAGGCAGTGCTCGTGGGCCCTCGTGAAGCACCGCGGGCAGCTGGGACAGCACGGTCCTTGGGGACTTCCCCGCCAGCATGGGGCGTCTGCTGTCCTCGGACGGCCAGTGGTGGCCTAACCCGCAGAGCGGTCCGACCCTTTCCTGGGCATTCCTTGCTTCTGAATAGCAACAGATAGTTTCGGCCGTGGTCCTCGAAATCCCCGTAAAGGACTTCACAACAAAAAACTTCCTGCCTTCAGAAGGGCTTCGTCCTATCAGAGCTGGTGTGGGCTTGAGTTCACCCCGGTTCCTTTGTCCTAGGAATATGAAGACAAGGCGGGACCACCTTGCAAGCCGCCCTCCCCAAAGCAGAATGTGAGGAAGAACCTCGATTTCGAGCCGCTCTCCACCACCGCACTTATCCTGGAAGACAGGCCGGCGTGAGTCTGGGACCCACGGGGCGCGCGCTGTGGCGGTGAGGGCGCCTTGGCGACGAGTCAGCTTTCCTTAGGAGGGAAGTAGGGGGAAGAAGAGTAAGCTACAGACTCATTAAAAATGCCAAGTTCCTCTTTATTCCCCATTTTTCATTTTAATTTAGCATTTAAAAACACTTAAGTAGCTCTTAAAAATTATAGACTGGCTTGTAACTGTACGCGGATACCGGCAGTGTCCTGGAACCGGGGTGTTTTGGAGACGTCCCAGTATTGTAGAACAGATGACGCCCGGCCCAGCCAGCCGGCTTGTCTGGGGTCTGCAGGGACAGGAGGTCTTAGGAGTCCCTCCTCTGGTGTCTGCCTGGTGGATGGACTGCACGTTTCTGAAAGAGGGCACGCATTTTGTCTTTTAGGGTTTGTAGTTGCCCGTCACACGCACATGCTTAGAACTGAGGTGCACGTTTGTGTGACACCGAAGCTGCCGGGTGCGTCCCATGCACCCGCAGGTGGCGGGCTCGGTGCCCAGGCGGGGCGCGGCCGGAGGCAGTGGGCTGATGTTTCTCTTTCCCTTCCTCTCTCCACAACCAACAAAGACAAATCCTCGGACGAGGGCTAAAAATAAGCGAGCAAACAAAACGGAAAACAAGGCGATGGCCCATGTGGCTGATGTGACACTGGTGCACTGGCAGACTGGCCAGGAGCCGTGTTCGTGCCGGGACGGCTGTGCCGTGGGGGCCCTCCTCCCGGGCGCTGTCGGCCGCTGTCAGTGTCCGCTGTCCATCAGGGTTTCTGCGGAAGCAGGAGAAAAGCATCTGAAGTATTTATCTCTATTTGGAATTATGGGCAATTGTTGTTTTCTTCTTTCTCCTAATCTTTTTATTTCCAGTTTTTCACAATGAGCTCATTTTACTTTTGTAAGAAAATAGTTTTAGTTTATGAAAGAGCTGTGTCCTTGTCGTCTTAATATATTTAGTTTTCTGTTTTTGGGCTTTCCAATTATTTTAGTAAATGATGCTTTAGGTTTTGGTTTCCAAACAGTTTTACTTGATATTCATAACGGCAACAAATCACTTATTTTCTATCAAGAAACCTCCCGGCGAAGCCAGCCGAAGAGGCCCAGAAACACAGGCAGCAGTATGAAGAGATGGTGGTTCAGGCCAAGAAACGAGGTGAGGGCGCTCGCCGCACGCGTGCGGCTGTTGAGGCGCGAGATCCTGTGTCTTCTGGGCGTTTTCTCTCCTGTCTGAGCCCTGGAACCTGAACTGCGTTGAATGCTCTAGTGTTTTGAAATTTGTAATTTTCCACCAAAAACGTGTGCTTCTGTGAACACTGTTCCCGGTGACTGGACTCGAGGGAACAACGCCTTGAGCTCGCGCTGGGGAGGGCTGACTGTCCAGGGCGGTGGCTCCCGCCCCGGCTGTGAGAACCCTCGAGGCGCTCACGACGACTGGTCGGGGCACCGGCCTCGCCCCGGCCCTTCCGGCGCAGGCCTGCTGGCAGCCGGCACAGCGCCAGCCGCCCGGTGTGAGTGGGTCCCTGTTGTGTCATGCTTCTCCAGCGGATCGGCAGAACGCGTACTTCTCGGTGTGCCGCAGAATCTTAGTGCTTAGTGTATGAGTGCCATGAGGTGAGAAAGTTGAAAGTCACGGGTGTAGGGGGGGAAATACTGGATTTGAGAAAGTGCAGCCTGTAGTGGCAGGTAAACCTCTCTCCCTCCGGGCTCAGTCTTCCTCATTTACAAGATGTGATGGAACTTAAAAGATCCTCGCAACATCCTGTGATTTTAGGATGCGTAGAAAGGGTATGGATAAGCATAATGTGGTCTCTTCATACAGTAGTATGTTACTCAGGCTTCAAAAGTAAGGGAATTCTCGCCCTGGCTGGTGTAGATTGAGTGCTGGCCTGTGAATTGAAAGGTTGTGGGTTCGAGTCCCAGTCAGGGCACAGGCCTGGGTTGCTGGGCAGGTCCCAGTGGGGGGTGTGCGAGGGGCAGCCCATCAGTGTATTTCACATTGATGTTTCTCTCCCTCTCTTTCCCTCCTTTCCCTTCTCTCTGTAAAAATGAGTAAAATCTTAGAAGAAAAAAAAAAGGAAATCCTGGAACATGCCTTAACGTGGGTGAACCTCGAGGACCTTGTGTCGGCTTAGTGAAACAAGACAGTGTGTGGTCTCACTTCCACAGGGTCCCGAGAGTAGGGAGAAGCGCAGAGATGGAGGGCGGGGTGGCGGGGGCGGGGCGGCGGGGGGTTCCAGCTCAGTCGGTGCAGCTCCACGTGGGAAGATGAGAACGTTCCGGAGGTGACCTTGGTGTTGGCTATGTAATGTTGTGTTTAATGCCACGGATTGTGTGCTTAGAATGGCTCAAATGGTCGATTTTGTATTTTGTGTGTTCTACTGCAGTAAAACCCACAAGAAAGTGTGTGTGGATTGAATGCACGGTGTTCTTGGAGCCGTTGTTGAGCACTAGGAGCTGTTCTCGGGCTGGGAGAGGCGGGGCCCAGGCAGGTGTGCCAGGGCTGTCGGGGTCTGGTCACGCCTTCTGGTGTCTGGTGTCGGACTGAGGTGGCAGTTGTGGGTCTGTCTTCGTGGTGATCGGTCAAGTTTTATTCGTGCGCCTTTCTGTTGGAGTGCTCCACTGTGAAGGCCCGCTCAGAGGCGGAGAGCACCCGGGCGCTCTAAACCCTGCACGGCAGACGCGTGTCCGGGAAGGGCCCCCACGCCCTCCGTCAGTGCCCTTCTCGGGGGGTCGGTGCTGCGTGACTCTGAGCAAACGGGGGAGCCCCGTTAACCGGCCTTTCCTTCTTGTTCCCACTGGGCCCAGAGCTGAAGGAAGCCCGGCGGAGGAGGAAGCAGCTGGAGGAGAGGTGCAGGCTCGAGGAAAGCATCGGGCACGCGGCGCTGACGTGGACCAACGAGGTGCTGCCCCACTGGGAGACCGTGTAAGCTTGGCGGGGGGGGCAGGGTGCTGGTGGCTGTGCTGCTTGTGGGTCCCAGTGCCGCCGCTGCTGGCATGACCTAGGGTCAGCTCCCCTGCCGGGGCCGGGGCCCCCCCTGTGCCTTACCTGTGCTGCGACAGCTCCCCTGCCCTCTTTTGCCCGCCTTCTGCCCGGCAGTCAGAGCCGTCTCTGACGCCCAGGCCTGTGCTGGTGTAGAGTTTGGACTCCTGCCCTCCGATGGGGCCCTCTCCTAGACGGCCACAGGGCCTTTGCACGCTCCCTGCCCGTGCCTGCAGGTCCCCTCCCTGGAGCTCCTCAGCTAGCTCTTCATTCTTTGAAGCTCAGTCTTCATGGGGAAGACTTCCTGTCCCAGTGACTGGAGGAGACTCCCTGGATACGCTGCTTCAGTTGTCCTCAGTCTGAGGACAGACCCCGGGGGCCAGTCCCCAGCAGAGTCTGGCAGCTGCTGTCGTCCTTATATCTGAGGGACAGCTGTAGACATTTCTCCCCGTGGTTCAGGACGCATAGGGCAGTGTGTGGACAGCAAGTGCTGCTGGGAGCGGGGGTGCCCATCTCCCTTTGGCACTTAACCCTTTTGGCTTGAACCACCTGTCAGGACGGGGCGGCCTCCCTCCTTGCACTTACCTGGGTGTCACTCACCCTCATCACAGGAGTCAGATGGCCCCGTGGAGACATCCACTAGGAAGACCAGCCTTTCTTGGAGCCTGCTTTTCCAGGCAGTGCCTTTACTGAATGGGCTGGGCGTGGTCAGGAAACCGTCTTTTTCTCAAATGGGACCCAGTGACAAGGGTGGAGGTCTTTAGGGGCCCCAGGCCATCTCCCCATGTGGCTGCGGAACCCACCCCGGTCCCTCCTGCACTGACCGTGCTCAGTGTAGCCCAGACGCTGCACCCGTCAGCAGCCTCTGGGCAACTCGCCAGCTGGGTGTCAGGCCCTGGGCCGCGCCCCTGGGCGTCAGCCGCTGACCTCCACAGCAGCCCTCCCAGGGGGGGGCTTTCCCCAGCCCATGCCAGAGAGGAAGAGTTCTCCTCGGGGTTCCAGAGAAGTGTGGAGTCGGAGTCGGGGTGCAGACCTGCTCTGCAGCCTCGGCCCCTGCTCTCCACACTGGGCGGTGCTGAGGAGCACCGAGGAGCCCCGGCACCTCCGTCCCGTCCATGGGCAGCGTGCGTCACCGTGGGCAGCAGACCTCCACAGCTCTGGTGGCTGAGAACATTCTGAGTTTGCAGAGTTCACCGCTGCCATTCCAGTTGGACAGTTGTCCCCGAGTGCTCCCCCTTTGCAGGAGGGAGCCAGGTGGCTGCCCCGAGCCTGCACCCACAGCTCCGCACAGGCCTCTCCCGCCCCACAGCTGTTAGCAGCCCCGGCAGCAGTGGGGTTGGTTCCTGCTGCTGCGCTTCGTGCTCCGGAAGTCCTTCCCTGCCTTCATCTGTTTAAGGTGCTGCCTGTTGCGAGGATTTGGCTCCAGGGCGGAGCCCTGAGCCCCTCTGGTTTGTGGCACCATCTCTGCTCCTGCAGTGTCCTTGACGCGCCTGTCGCCGTAGGCTCCCAGTGGGGCTAGTCATTGGTCTCCTGGTCTCTGGAATGCTGGACTGCACCGTGCTCCTGTGTGCGCCCCGCCCCCGTGGTTCGGGGCCGGGCACATGGGCAGACGCTTCTTCCACGGCGACAGACTCACAGCCGCACGCTCCCTTCGTGTCCAGGTGGAGCTCGAGGAAGGTGCGCGACCTGTGGTGGCAGGGCATCCCTCCCAGCGTGAGAGGCAGAGTCTGGAGCCTGGCCATCGGCAACGAGCTGAACATCACCCACGGTGAGCGCCCGCACGGTCGCAGGCTCGGGGACCCTCCCTGTCCTGCCCGCCCTGGCAGGGAGAAAGGAAAGCATTGCCGTGCAGCTGTGACCCTTGAGAGGACCGATGACTGTGTCCCCCCTGGGTGGGGGGCGTTGGAGGGCCTGGGCTCGCTCTCAGCCCTCACTTACCTGGCGGCTTGGAGCATCACTGGCCTTCTCCCTGACACCTGCCAGCTTCCTGAAGAGCCGCGGCAGCGCCTGTGGGTGTGATGTCACAGTCACAGCATCCGTGGGTGGAGTTTGGTAGGGTCTCTTCCTCGAGCTCCAGTCGGGACGCGGGGAAGGGAGGAGAGGTGTGGGCTGTGTTCGGGGCACTGTTGGCTTTTTGCGGCCTTTTCCCCCAGGGGGCTTATGTGTGAGCGCCTCTAGGGGGTGCTTGAGGTCTGGTCACTCAGGTGTGGGTGGGTGGTGAGATCCGGACTCACCTTTGCTAGGGCTGGCTGGCTGGCCACATGCATGCGTTCCATCTGCGTGTGCCCGTCCTCAGCCCACGTGCCCTGCTCCCTCCCACTCTGTGCCCGGCGCTGCGTCCCGGTGAGATCCTGTCCAGGGACTCACAGGCTGTGACTAAGTGCTGAGTCCTGAGTAGCTGTTGCTTTGTGCTTTTCCCCTCCCTGTCTGCGGCGGGGTGGAGGCTCCTTCTTTGTTGTCTGTATGTTATTTGTGCCCAGTAAGTGCTTGTGGAGTCGACGGTGGCAGTGGAAGGCCTTGAGTTGAAAGTAGATTGATCTGTGTCTTCTGTGGGTACTGGGTTGGTATCATCACGGTTTCCACCCCGTGATGGCCGCTGGGCCCGTCGGCCTGTGCCGCCTCGAGCCCCACCAGCTGGCTGGGCGGGCGGTGACTGGCTTGTGTTGAAAGGGAGCTCCTCAAAGGTACACTTGTGGCCGATCCGCGCCTGCCGAAAACTGAGGGTCCTTACCTGAGAAGGAGCGCACCGTTGAACGTGTGCCCGCGTGTGGGTTTTAAAAGCACCCCTGGAAGCAGAGGTTGGAGAAATGGCCGATCAGTTGTTCTAGTCCTTGCTCTTCCTGGACTGTGACGACTCTAGCTGAGCCAGCTGTTCCGTGTCACGCAGGGGAGTGTGTGAGTGTGCGCACGCACACTTGACCGTGGGTCCTCGCCGGTGCCTGCGCGGTTTTATTTACGTAAAATCCTCTGTGGACCACATCGTTGGCAGATTAGGCTGAACAGCTAATTAATCAATTCCAGGTAGTCGGTTACACGTCTTGAGAGTTTGTCTAAATCCTGATACTGCCTCGTTTTCTGTAAGTGGCATCTTTCATGTGTGATCAGCTGCTGGGCGGCCGTCGCCTGCACTGTTATCAGCACTTGAGAAGATGGGCCTCCCTTGTCACGCTCTCCGCTCTGTCCCCCGGCCCTGTGTGGCTCTCCACACGGCCAACCCTTGGGAAATGTTTGCCGAACGAGCGAACGGGTGGGTGGATGCCACCTCCCGGCCCCACGGCGTCTCCGCCCTGCAGCGTGCGAGCCGGTGCAGAACACAGGTGGCTGCGGGGGGCCGGGCGTCGCGTTAGGCTCCTCACCTACGTGTCCTGGTTAGGGTGGACAGCAGGTGCTGTGGCCTCCTTTTCCTGTTGAGCCAGGTGAGCATCCTGAGAAAGGCTGAGGGGCGGAGCCAGAGCCCCAGGGCTAGCCGTGCTGTTGGCTCCGAGGCCCACCCTGTGCTCCTCTGTGGGTCTGCAGCTGGGAGCTCTGAAGGGCACCCTGATCGCACCTCGCCGTCTCCCCCTCGGGCCGGGAGGAAGGCGCTCCCTGTCCTGACAGCCCCCGCCCCGGAAGCACACCCGCGAAGCCGGGGTGTCCCGGAGCTCCGGCTCCGGCTCCTCTGCCGCTGTCACATTGCGTTTGGGAAGTGGCTCCCAGGCAGCGGGCCTCACGGTTATTTTTCTTCCTTTCCTGCCGGAAGGGTCTGGCTGAGCCCTCCTCCTGGAGGCCAAAGGCAGTGAGAGGCCCCGACCCTGCAGCCGGTGGCTCCGCCCTTGGCAGCACTGGCGTTGGGATGCGTGCTGCCTCCCGGGTGCCAGTGCCGAAGGGAAGCCGCACGGGAAGCCGCGGTTGACGGTTGTGCCGTCTTCTGTGCGTGGACGAGCACGGACTGCGAGTCGGGTCCTCCACACGGCTGGAGGGTCGTTAATCCAGCTTCCACTTGTGGGGCACGAGGGAGTTCGGCTTCCAGTTTTATCAGTAAGAGCGTGCACTGCCCGGAAGGCAGGCGTGCTCTGCCGTACTTCCCCAGAGTAGTGCCGGGAAGGGAAGGCGATGAGCGTTCTCTGGGAGCTGCCGTTGAAGTCCTCACGGTAGTCAGTGGTCCGGGACCTTGGGCGGCTGAGAAGCCACAGAGCCCCGTAGCTGGAGGCACCAGGAACTGGGGCGGGCACTGGGCGGGGGCCTGGTGGTCCACGTGGGCTCCATCACGCGCTCGTTCTCCCTGGAAGAGCGGAGCACGGAGGCCTGTGTGTGACGGCGAAGTCTGTGAGCGTGCAAACGGGGGAGGGAGTGGTTTTGGGGGGACGTGAGGGAGACCCGTCTGACACTTCTCGGCCACGACGGTCCCTGTTTTCCGGAGTCTCTGCCTGTTCTCTCCGTGCCCCCGCCCCTCCCGTGTCCGCGGGAGCTGGCAGGCTCTTTGCAGGCCTCTCCCTCCCCGCGTCAGTCAGCTTGTCCTTGGTGCCGCTGGTCTGTCCGCTCTGGGTGCAGACGTGACGCGGGGCCCTCGCGGTCTTACTTTGAGGAGCTCACAGCCCGGTGGGAGCGATGGGCTCGCAAGCCATGCCGGTGCTTCCTCCGCGCGCCGTGGGCCTGCGGTCCGTGGGCTCTCCAGGCTGGGAGGGGCCTGAGTGGCCTCACTGAGGGTGCAGCAGCAGTGAGGCTCCAGGTGTCCCCAGAGGCAGCAGCGTGTCCCCTGGGGTTTCGAGGGAGCGCGCTCACCCGTGCACGCGGCACTCAGCAGGGGCTTTCCTTCCAGAGCTCTTCGACATCTGTCTTGCCCGAGCCAAGGAGCGGTGGCGGTCCTTCAGCGCGGGTGGCCCCGAGGCGGAGAGTGAAGGTACGTACCCGCTGAGGCTGGCGGCTCCCTGCTCGGTGCTGTGTGTTGCTGTCACCTGACAACGAAAAGGCACTTAACTGAGGTCGCACTTGCTGCAAAGCTACAAAAAGCTTCATGGAAAAGGTGTTTTTTCTCTTTTTTTTTAAACAGCAAACAAGTTTTAAAAAAAGAAAAACTTTAAAAAATATTTTATTTCTTTATTTTTTAGAGGGAGGGAAAGAGAGGGAGAGAAACATCAAAGTTTGGTTGCCTCTCACATGCCCCCCACTGGGGACCGGATCTGGCCCACAACCCAGGCTTGTGCCCTGACTGGGAATCGAACTGGCGACTCTGGTTTGCGGGCCGGTGCTCAGTCCACTGAGTCCCACCAGCCGGGACAGAATAACTTTTCTGAGAAATAGAACATGCCAGGTCCTGCAAGGGGTTTGTGCCCTTGTGCTCCGGAGGGCCGGCCATGATCGCTCTGGCTTCCCGCGTCCACGTCTGCCAGACCAGCAGCCGGCACCCGGGGTCGCTCGAGTGTCGGCTTCAGGGGAGCATGGGCGCTGCCTCCGACGACACCGCACACCTCGTTTGCTGGACGGCGCTTTTAGAGTGCACGGGAATGATGCTGGTGTTGGTTCAGTGGCATCTCTTTTGTTTTTTGCTCCTCATCCGAGGATGTATTTTTTGACTTTTAGAGAGAGGGGACGGGAGAAAGAGAGAGAAACATCAGTGTGAGAGAGAAACATCACTCGGCTGTCTCCTGTATGTGTTCCGACTGACCCAGGCATGTGCCCTGGCTGGGAATCAAACCCTCGACCTCTTGGTGCACAGGACGATGCTCCAACTGACTGAGCCACCCGGCCAGGACTGGGCAGTATCTTTTTTACTGATCTGTTAAAATACCATCTGCCTGGTGTCAAAAGTCCAAAAGACGCAGCCCGAGTTCCTCGCGCACACTCGGTAGCCAGGGGCCGGGAATGAGTGTCCCTGGGCTGCGCTGCTCGTGGGGCCTGCACACACGGCAGTGCGTCCTGGGCTGGATGGCGGTGCTCGTGTTTGCTGGCGCTCGAGTCACGGCCTGTGTGTCCCTTCCTCGGCCTCGAGGCTCCTGCCCGCTGGGGAAGGGCGGCGGCGAGTGAGGGTCGGTTCAGACCCGGCTCAGACCCGAGGGAACGCCTGAGGATGACCCAGCGTTAGGTGGTGCGGTGGGACCTCTGCTCCTTTGTTTTCTAGGTCGCTGCGAGGGCCCGTTTGTTGAAGCCGGGGCTGGTAACACGGGGAGGGCTTAGCGTAGGGGAGGCAGCAGCAGAGCCCGTGCCAGGCTGCCTTTGCTCACTGGGAAGTCGGAGCAAGGGGGTTTGGGGACGCCTTCCGGGTCTTAGCCTGGGACAGGTGCCAGCTGCCCCTCACCCCTGGGGAGGGAAGTGGGGGGGCAGGGAGAAGAAGGGAGAGGGGTGGCGTGGGCTGCTCCCTGGAGAGAGGGCACCTGACGTCTGCCCTTAGAGGAGGAAGCTCTGCAGATCTTGGCTCAAGTGGTGACGCGGGCCGTGTCTGCCAGAAGAGCTTCCCTGATCTCACTGCTGTAAAGCCGCCGAGTCTGAGTGGTGCTGGGTGCTGCCTCAGAAGTGTGACAGCTCTCCATCTTTTGATAGATGCCGGGTTTTCCGCAGCGGACAGAGAAGCTAGTCTGGAGCTTATTAAACTGGACATTTCTAGAACATTCCCTAACCTCTGCATCTTCCAGCAAGTAGGTGGCTGATTTGTTGCTTTCAAGCATGCCTATCTAATAGTCACAGGTGTCAGACTGTGCACATTCGTCATCACGTTGGGGAAGAGCGTGGGTTCTGGCAGGAGGGGAGGCGGAGGGAGGGCGGGGCTCACGCCGCCACGGCGAGACTTCCGAGAACAAGAGCAGCTGGCGCTTCCCAGCGAGCACGCACTGCGGCCGTGCTCCCGCCCTCGACTGCAGCTCCGTCCTCTCAGCGGACGCACCAGGAGCCGCTCCGGCCCCATGCGCCCCGTCTGTCAGTGCGGCCCTGGAGGCTGCCTCTGCGGCCAGGGCCACCCCCTGGGAGGACAGGCTCCGTGTGCTCCGGCGGGCGGAGGGGGGGTGGCGGCAAAGGGAAATCCTTGGCCGCCTCTGGGGTGTCTGAGCAGGTAGACCAGCAGGCCCGCCGTGAAGCCAGCTGTGGAGAACCAAACGTCCTCCTTAGGGAGGCGTCTCCCCACGGGCCCTTCGCAGCGTGCCGCGCTCAGGGCCGCCGGAGCAGGGCTTCGGCAGACGTTCGCCAGCATCTCGTTTGGCCTTCCGTGTCCAGTGCAGAGCGGCTTCGGCCGGCTCCGCCTGGAAGGCTCCTGAGTGTGCCCCTTCTCTGCTCCTGCTGCCCCTCCTTAGCTCAGATTCCCACCTTTCGTGGATCCGCGCCGGCCTCCCCGCACCTCACCTGACCCTCCCCCGTCCAGTCACCTCACCGTCTCCAGGGCGACCTTGGAGTCCGCCATTGGACTCTGCCCGCCCGTGTGTCTAGCTCCAGACCGGACAGCACTGGGAAAGAGGGAAGGGCAGTGGAATGAACGTGAACAGATCAGTGGTCGGCTGCCCAGAGTGAGGCAGAGATGGCGAGTTGGACACGTGTCTGCAGAACTGCGGCTGTGTCCGGGCACTCTGACAGCGCGGAGGAGGAAAGGCTCACTCCCCTGGTGGTGCGGCTGTGGGCAGCGGCAGGGGCAGGGACAGGGATCGTGTCCCGGGAAGCAGCTCCGAGGCTGCACTTGGACTGGGTGTGGATGATAGTCTGCCAGAGGAGGGACAGACATTTCAGGCAGAAGGGCTAGAATGGCAGCATCAGACTACTGAGGGGTCCGGGAACCCCAGGTTCCTTTCGAGGGAGAGCATCGCCGGCAGAGGGGACGGAAACCCTCTAGTCCCACCCCTCGGGCACTCCTTCCTCCCCAGCCGCTCCGTGTGGGCTGGGGGCCGGCTGCGGGCTGTGCTGCTCTGAGGTCAGGGGGTGGAGGTGGCGCTGTGGCCGAGAAGGGCTGCGAGGGCCAGGGACTGGGTCCAGAGGGGGCGGTGCCCTGCTGAGGCCCGCCCTGCCCATACCCGTGGCCCAGACGGCTCGTGGGGCGCCCCCTGGGAGCTCAGCTTCGCCGGTGATTGTCTCGCTGTAGGAAGAGGAGGAGCGTAGGGCCCTCCCTCGAGTGGGGTTTGGGCAGCGGCTTTTCTCTTTCCCTCTGGGCTCTTCTAGGCTCCTCTGCCTCCGTCCGTGGGGCCCATGGTTCCGGGTTTCACGGGTATGCCATACGGAAAAAGGGGGGGCGGGGGCGTAGAGAGCAGGGAGAGACGAGCCGTCCAGACCTACTGTGGGCATTTGAGGAAGGCGCTGTTGTCACCGGCCACCGCCTCTTCACCGAGGAGCGGACAGGCGACACCCGAGCACGAGGGGGGCGGGCACAGCGGCGGGAGCCCTGTGCGGTTGCCAGCATTGAGCTCGGAGAGAAGTTCTGTGCAGCGCCCTCGGTTTGTCGTCCGGCCGTGGGCCGGGTGTCCCTCGGTAACGGTCCGTGAGGCCTCTAGACCTCAGGTGGGCAGTCGGGGCTGCCCCTGAGGCCCCTCCTGCCCCCTTCTGTCCCCCTCTGGTCCTGGCTGTTCTCTTCCACCCTCCTCTCACTGTGCTTGCTTCTTCGGTCCTCTGTGTTCTGGATGTGTCTCTTCCTCCCGTGTCAGAGTGATGGTCTGGGCCATGGCATTCTTCCGTGCACCACGCGCAGCCCCGTGCAGTGGCTCCTCCCAGCCACAGCCCACTCTGTGTTCCCGCACCGACTGCAGGCCCGTGGGAGGCTTGGGTGGTCAGTGTGTGGGACCGAGCCAGCCCCTTCGCGGTGTCTTCGGATAGGCTGACGCCCCTGTGAGGCTCTCCTGCGTTGTCTGTGCTCACTGGGAGAGAGAAGTTGCAGCACCTACATTTTTAGAAGGAGTCACAGGGACAAGTGGAAATCTGGAGGGATGGGGGAAACTGGGGGAAGGTTCGGAATAAATGGAGGCTGTTGGGACTTAGGGTTTAGAGTGTATTTCGTGAACGGCCAGGTCGAAAACCAGAGGAAGCGAGGCAGTGACAGGGAGGGAGGGAGGGGCCGGGGGGCAGCAGAGTCAGGACAGCGGTTAGCAGGCCTGATTTGGACTGGAGAACCCTGGGGCCCTGGTCACTCGTTGACCTTCGAAGGAGATACAGTTACGCAGCAAGAGCCAAGTTCAGGGTCTATCTAGCGAGGTGCTCATACCTGACCCACCAGCTTTTCCGGAGCAGCTGGATTGTGGACGCCCTGGCTGACCGGGCCGGCACTTTGCTGGTTGAGTCCCGCAGTCGTGTAGAGCGGCTGGCACGTGCCTGGCAACCCGCTCCTCCTCCGGGGGCGGCGGGGGGGTGGCAGTACGGAGCTCGTCCCGAGCACTAACCAGTTCCGCGTGTGTCCTTCCCGTGTGTTGCTCCCGCAGGGCGGCCCGTACCACGACACGCTGCACAGTGTTTTGGGCGCTTACACTTGTTACCGACCGGACGTGGGCTATGTAAGTGAGCTGCTCCGGTAGCGCGCGGCATCCCCGTCTACAGAGAAGGCTAGACTAGCGCCCGGCACCTCTTGGCAGCAAGTGTCGGGTCGAACGCCCCATTCTTGGTCGGGGAGGAGTCGTCCCGCAGCCCCGAGTCACCTGTTTCCTTGTAGAGAGATTGTGTGGACACGGCCGCTCTGTGGCTTTGGTCACGTTGTAATTCAATGTGATGTTCATTTTTTGCATGTGATTTTTTCTGGGATTAAATTACAAGCCTTCGGCGGTAGCCGTGTGAAAGCCGTGCTGCTGCTTTGCGGCTGAGACGTGTGCGCCTGGCCCGGGGCTAACCCGCTGGCGGACGTGTGTCTCTCGGGCACGGGACTGCAGTCTGGGGCGGGTCTCAGGAGGCGGGTGCCTGGGGACACGGGGACAGGGGTGAAGGAGAGCAGGCGAGGCAGCTGGTGTGGCACAGCAGTGCGTCCTGGCGAGACAGGCCGCACGGAGGCTGTCGGCTCAGCTCGGGGGTCGGCTGGGAGTGGGCCGCTTCGGATGTGACACCCCCCCCCCCCCCCCCGCCGCCCGCAGGTCCAGGGCATGTCCTTCATCGCTGCAGTGCTGATCCTGAACTTGGACACTGCGGATGCCTTCATTGCGTTCTCCAACCTTTTGAATAAACCCTGTCAAATGGCATTTTTCCGAGTGGACCACGGCCTTGTAAGTATGCCCGCGTGTGTGCCCTGTGTGTGCCCCTTCACCAGCAGGAGTCACCTGGTCAGTCTGTGTGCTCAGCGGGGGGAGAGGGGTTTAGACTGAGTAGCACCACAGGAGGTGGAGGGTCATTTGGGCACTGTGCCGGTTTTCAGAAGCACGCGGCTGGCATACGTGTGAACTTGTGAATGCACTCTTCCGGGAAGTGTCTCCAAAAACACGCCCTGCGCACGAGGGAGGGGCTCCTGCAGAAGCACGCACGCAGTCGGGCAGCCTCTGTGCTTGTGTCTGTCCGGTAGAACACGGCGAGACAGTGCGCTCTGGCTGCTCGCTGGCGCGCCAGGACGCTGCCGGGTGTGGCTCTCTCTTCCTGGGCCAGGAGGCCCGTTTCCGGCCAGCTCCGTCCTCGGACAAAGCAGCGGTGTGTTCAGGGTGCTCTTGCAGGCCCAGGGCGAACGGAGGGGCTCCGCCTACTTACCCAGCCCCTCTCCGTGCCAGGCGGCCTGTGCAGCGAGCGTCGTGGCCCAGGAGGCCCCACAGGTGCTCCCAGGTGCGTGGCCCGCATTCCACAGGTGCTCACGCGGGTGGGCAAGCGAGGCTCAGAGCGCCGGCACCTGCTCGCGGCTGCTGCCGGCCGGGGGAAGAGCTGAGGGCTGCTGCTTCAGCTTCTGGAGCCCAGAGGAGAGCTGTGGGTTCAACAGACGCGCCCCCCGTGGAGTTAGCGTGGCCTTGATCTGCGGATAGAGCGGGCTGGGCGGCGTCGCCGGGACCCGAGACCCAGACGATCTGAGCATTTCGGTCAGCTGGAGAATTTCCCGTTTGGGGTCTTCGGGGCTCCTGTGTGTTTCCTGCTCGGGCAGTGCGTGCGTGTTTTTAAACATGTATTTAAAGACCGCCGCTCGATGGGCGGCTGTCGGGACGGAGGAGTAGGCAGAGCCCTCTGTGCGGAGATGTGGTGTTAGTGCAAACAGCGCCCCGTGGCGCCGGTGCGCACTGCTGGTGACAGTCTGAGAGGGTCCCAGTTGGACAGAGCACAACCCATAGCGGGTTGTCTCGTGGTTATTTGTGATTAGTCAGTAATAATTTAAAAATGCGTTTCAGCGTGAAAGTGGAAACCTTTGAAGATGAGTGTGGGGAGCACAGAATGGTTGACCGGAGCCTGGGGGTGTCCCGGCGTGGTGGCAGTGCTCGTGGGGGTTGCACTGCAGAGAAGCATTGAGGACGGGGCGCCGACCCCTTTCAGATGCGCGGGAGCGGGACAGATGCCCTTGGGCCCCCACTGCCAGCTGCAGGAGGACACACTCCCGTGTCAGTGGTGCCGCTGGGCGTTCACAGACCCTGCTTCCGCGGTCGGAAACACCTGCACGTGATGAAGTGGTTTACGTCTGAGTAGCTCCTTGTTTTGAAGATAAGGCCCCAGCTTTTTCTTTGGCAACGTATGATAAGAACGGTGCTTAAGAATTTTGGTGCCCTGGCTGTTGTGACTCAGTGGCTGGTGTGGCTCAGTGGCTGGTGTGGCTCAGTGGATTGAGCGCCAGCCTGCAAACTAAAAGGTCCCCAGTTCAGTTCCTAGTCTAGGGCACAGACCTGGGTTGCGGCCCAGGTCCCCGCTTGGGAGCGCATGAAGGACAACTGTTCTTTCACGCACAACGATGTTCCTCTCCCTCTCTGTCTCCTTCCCTTCTCCTCTCTCTAAAAGAAAATAAAATCTTAAAAAAAAAGAATTTGGCCGAATCACTGTGGAAAAATCGTAGTGCTATGATGCTGAGTGGGACCTTTGTTCGGAGCAGGTCTCGTGGAAGGGTCCGTGTTGGCCCTGGGTGCGGGTGGAGTGGGGGCTCTCCCGCACCTCAGCGGCCTCTCGGGCCTCTCCCTGATGCCAGTAGCACCTCCCCCATAGCTGTGACGACCAGAGTGTCCTCAGTCACTGCCAGGAGTCCCCTGGGAGGCAGAGCCCCCCCGCCCCACTGAAAGCCCTGGTGTGCAGGACGTCCATTCGCTGAGACGAGCTGGCAGCACCAGGAGCCGCGTCTGCCTGCAGCCTCCAGCCGGTGAGGGGGGAGCAGACCTGGGCCGTGCCCTGTCAGCCTGGGCTGAACCCAGCGAGGTAGTGGCTGCTGCCTCAGGCCCTGCCCCGCCCTGGTCTCCCAGGGGCCCTGCGGCAGGGAAGCCTGTGCTGGTGAACCGGGGGCTGCGGCCTGACCGCTCCCTCTGTGTGAGCGCTCCCTCCCTCACTGCCTGCTGGAGCCAGAGCGGCATCACCCGCACCCGGGACGCCAGGGTCACAGCCCGCTGGCGCACTCGGGTTGGGTGGGAGGCCTGCATGTCACCAGTAGTTCATTCCTGGTTCTCAGGAAAGAGTGCGGCGTGGAGGGTCGGACACGGGAGTGCGTCCCTGCCGGGCAGGCTGCGCCTGGCATCCGTGTTTGTCAGTTGAGGAGCCGGGGAGGTGCAGCGAGGGGCAGCCCCTGTGTCGGCAGGCAGACTCACAGACCCCGCAGCCTGGTTCCTGGCCCCGCGGGGCAGGGCAGCTCGGTGGCGGTGCGGCCCTGGTGTCGGTTTCCTGGTGCGCAGGCAGAGTGGGGCTCACCTCGAGCCGCCGTCGGCCGTGTCTGCGACGGCGCGCCTGCCTCTGTCACAGAGCTCTGCGTGCTGCCCACGGCTGCCCACCATTGGAGCGTGCGGCGAGGTGGCGCCGACCACCTGCCGGACGCAGCCCACCGGCCGCCAGCCCGTCAGCAGCCCAGGGTCTCAGGAGTGCGGGCGCCAGCCAGCAGCGAGCAGAGCGGCGGTGAGCCGTGCCCCAGTGCAGGCGGCCTGTGCGCCCGCAGCCCCGTCCGGAGGGTGGGTGCGTGTGGACCTCGTTTTGCCGGTTGGAAATGTGTGCTGGTAATGAACTCATTCATGTCTTTCTCATTCTCTCCCCAGATGTTGACTTATTTTGCTGCATTTGAGGTATTCTTTGAGGAGAACTTGCCGAAATTATTTGCTCATTTCAAGAAAAACAACTTGACTCCAGACATCTACTTGATTGATTGGTGAGTCTGTGTTCCTGCGTCTGGAGCGCGGGGTCCTCTCCTGCCCGTGGGCCTCTCGGCCAGGGCCCTGCGGGGCACAGCCGCCTGCCCGCTGCCCCGATTCCTGTCCCCGAGCCCGGGAGCCCGCGGGTGCCATTGGTTCTGCGGTGTCCCTGTCTGTGGCCCCGCCGCCCCTCCTGAGCCCCTTCAGGGGAGGGGTGGTGTGTCGGACCTCGTTAGCCTCAAGATGCCGTCTTGTCCGTTTGTTAAACGCGGTGTCACTGAGTGCTAGCAGGGCCACTGGCGTTGGTCGGAAACACAGTGGCCAGGCTCAGTGGGCGGCAGCGGTGGGTTCGGTTGGGCACTGTGGGAGACGGAAGCCAGTGTGGGGCCTTGAGGTGAGGGCCAGGGTGGGGGAGTGCAGTCGGGAAGGAGCACCTGGCTGGGACTGGGGGGCCCAAGCCGAGGGAGGAGGGTGGGCTCATGGAGGCCAGTGGGCTGCCCTCTCCCCTGCACTCTGCTGGCGGGGCGCCGAGGCCAGGCGGGCGTGCTCGATTCTGGTCACTCGGGGGAGCCCTCAGGACTGTGTTTGCTCGGCGTTTGCTTCATGAAGATCACAGGTTTTTAAGGGAACACATGTTCATGTTTTCCCTTAACAGATTTATTCATCTGGTGGTCTGCGTAATTAAGGTCGGTTTCTTGTAACGCAAGGTCAAATTTATTTGAAAAAATATGCTTTGTTCACTGCTGACCCCTACTGGGGAAAAAGTGCGCAGCAGCGTGCACCGGGGCGAGTCCCGGTGCCGTGAGTGGTGCATCTCTGTGCACTGTTTCATCTCCCGGCCTGGGCTCCGCCGCAGCAGCCTCACAGCAGGTGCTGGGTGAGTCGCACGTGAAAGCCATCGGTAAAATAGTTCAGAAATCGTACTGTGCGTGAGATTCTGCGTGAGAGTCAGTGATGCTGTCCTCTACCATTTTTACATTGGCCTTGTGCTCCTGCATTGCCAGCCCCTCCGTATGAGGGGGGACCCCCAGAAAACCAGAATTATCTTCTGCGGGGCAGAGGCCCCTTGTGGGACCGGCTCCTCCCGCTAGTGAGTGTTCTAGGGACCATCTGCATCAGTGCACCAGCTGGTGGTGTTGTGAGAGGCTGAGTTCAGCTTCAGTGAGTTTGTTTTAGCTCTGTCAGCATGTTTGCCCGTTTCGTGACGGGCGATTTACACGCACACCTGCCCACACCACACTGAGCGTCCAGCAGTTTTTGACCAAAAATGGCGTGACCCCGGGGCCCACCCTCTGAATTCCCTAGTCTTTTTAGAGCGACTTTCCCTTTAGAGCGACTTTTTCTGTTTCTTCTGATGAAAAAAGCCCTCAAAGGGAAACGTTTTGCCATCGTGGGAGAGGTGAAACAAAAAACGTTAGAAGCTCTAAAAGGCATCAAAATCGACAAGTTCGTAGCTGTTCTGAGCAACGGGAAAAACGCCTCGATAGGTGTGCCGCAGCCAACGGAGAGCACGTTGGTGACTGACGTTTAAACATGCTGGAGTAAAGCATACACTTCCAGATGAATTCCGGGTCTCTTCCCTGCTCCCTCGGGGGTGTGAGCGCTGAAGTGGCCGGCTGGGGAGGGAGCGCTTGTAAGGGAGCACTCGGCCTTCCTTCGTGCCGCCCGAACCTGACGAGCTCCGCCCTCTCCTCTAGGATCTTCACCTTGTACAGTAAGTCTCTGCCCCTCGACCTGGCCTGCCGCGTGTGGGACGTGTTCTGCCGCGACGGGGAGGAGTTCCTGTTCCGCACGGCGCTGGGCCTCCTGAAGCTGTTCGAGGACGTCCTGACCCGGATGGACTTCATCCACGTGGCCCAGTTCCTCACCAGGCTGCCCGACCGCCTGCCCGCGGAGGAGCTGTTTGCATCCATAGCCACGATTCAGATGCAGAGTCGCAACAGGAAGTGGGCTCAGGTACGTGGGTCTTCTGTCCCCTCCCCTGAAGGGAGGGGCTCCGCGGGGTGCTGAGGAAGCACCTTGTTCCCAGGCCCCACAGAGGTTCTTGTGCGGGGGACCTGGGTGTGAGGCGAGGCTCTGCCTGGGTCTCGGGCAATCACCACCACGTGGGACCTCTGTCAGATCGAGTCACCGGAAGGTCCGAACTCCTGGCTCAGCGTCAGGTGCTCTGTGTGCAGCAGATAGCATTTCGTAACCGGAGCCCCCCCACCCTTTAAAAAGTACGAGAGACAGAACGCAGACGGGCTCACACTCACGGAGCCCCCTCCTCCCACCGAGGCAGGAGGACGGCTTCCCCGGGGCAGTGGTCCCGAGACAGTGGTCCCGCCCCAGCATACCTGGATTGTGTCACCACCTTCACTCGCCAGCGTGGGTGTCAGTGTCTGCTGATCTTCCCTTCCGTGTCACTGTCCTGCCCAGCGGTCACCCCCCATCCCCGTTCACACACCCCACATCCGCACACAGCCCCGTGCACACCTGCACACCCACGCACGCATATACACAAGCACGTGCATACACCCAGCTGCACGTCACACACCCATAGACAAATGTGCACACCTACCCACCCGTGCAAACACCCACACATGTACACCCCCCCACATGTGCACTCACACACAGATGGGATTAAAGCTAGCTCTGACATTTTGTGTCTTGCATTTAGGAACTAAGTACAAATTGTTGATCAGCTCTGGCTGGTGTGGCTCAGGGGACTGAGTGCGCGCGGGCCTGCGAACCATTGGGTCGCGGTTCGATTCCCAGTCAGGGCCCGGGCTGCAGGCCAGGTCCCCAGTCGGGAGTGAGCAAGAGACAGCTGATCCACATATGTCTTGCACACTGATGTGTCTCTCCCTCCCTTTGCCTCTCAAAATAAACAAGTAAAATCTTTAAAAAGTAAAAAAATAAAAATGAGCTGGAAGTAAAGGTGTCGGCGGAGAGCAGAGAGAACGGAGCCGCCTCCGGACGGCGCAGGGGCGGGGCCCCGGCGCTGGTAGGGGCGGGGCCCGGCGCTGCTGGTGGGGGCGGGGCCGGGCCACTTGTCGGGGGAGCCCTGCGGCCCGTCTGGGTGGTGGCGCTGGGGCAGGGGAGTGTGGTTGGAGGGCCTTGCCCGGGTGGCGTGGTGGAGCTCCCTGTCAGGAAGGGGGTCTGAGTGTGGGTGTGACGGGCGGGCCTCAGGAGCCGTGGAAGCAGCAGGAGGAGTTACCACGCGCGCCGTCGGGATCCGGGTTCAGTGTGTGTTGCGACCACCCACGGATGTGTCCCTTGTGGTCCCCAGGTGCTGACTGCTTTGCAGAGGGACAGCCGGGACACAGAGAAAGGAAGCCCATCTCTCAGACACTGAGGCGCAGGTGGACTCGTGCTGGGCACCGGAGCAGCCCCCCCCCCCCCGGTGCACCCATGCTGGTCAGGACAGGCACGCTGGCAGCCGAGGACGGGCGCTGTCGCCGTGCCTGACCCCTGATACTGGAGCTGGCCTTAAACCAAACAGACAAAACTTGTCAAGAATCAAACAGGCCTTCAGAAGCTCAGCGGAGTGGTGACGCGGCGCTGGCCTGGCGACCACTGCTCGCTCTGGTGGTTTGGCGCTGGGGCGGCGGCTGACTCCCTCCTCTTGCTCCAGGAAAGTTATTAAATTGTAATGCTTTTATGTTGACTCCTGGGAAGGGCGTTCCGGTCTTTCTTAGCTGAGGTGCACAAGAAGTGGGCTGGGAGGCCTCAGGGAAATTCTGGCCCACAGTTCTATTTTGAGGTCAGTGGCTACTGACTGGTTGTCCAGGTGATCCGGAAGCAGAGGCCCAGCTTTGCAGGCCCGCCTTCCAGAGATGCGCCGGCGGCGCTGAGCCCTCTTGGGTGGTTGCTGACGAGTGCTCATGGAGCCCAGGGGCTCCGGCCGCCCTCGGGCTCACGTCTTACCACGTTGCCTTGC
Organism: Tonatia bakeri; assembly: GCA_004024845.1. Lineage (NCBI taxonomy): Eukaryota > Metazoa > Chordata > Mammalia > Chiroptera > Phyllostomidae > Tonatia > Tonatia bakeri. The sequence continues at coordinate 20,624 of PVIA01014407.1, forward strand.
CATGACCACAGCCCGGGGGCTGGAAATGCACATGTGGGTCCTGTGGGAGCCCCGTGCCCCCAAGGGTGCTCCCCGCCCCCAGGGCATCGGAGGAAGGTCAGGTGGGGACGTGTGGGTTGTGCACACAGAAGGCACAGGGCTGCAGGGACAGGCCCAGCGCTGACATGCACGGGGTGGAAACAGCCTCCCTTTGTGTCAGAGCAGAGGGAATGGGGTGCTGAGACCTGCCCCCGGGCCCCTGCTGGTTTCCGGCAGACCTCTGACAACACACAGGGTGGGGGTTGCTCCTTGCCCTCTCAGAGTGCTGCTTGGCACCTGGACAGCAGCCTCAGCCCCGAGTGCTTCCCTCCGCGTGCACGAGGCGTGCAGGTTGGCTGCTGCGGGCACTGAGGGGAGAGCCTTCCCCTGCCCCCCACTGCCCAGGTGCGTGGTGTCTATGCCTCGGCCTTCCCATTCCGGCCCGTCTCCCCAGGTTCACTGGCACCTCTCCTCCGGGTCTCCTCCAGAGCTCTGAGAACTTGGTTTACCCAAATCCAGAGACTCGGGTGGCTTTGTACAGGTCGGTCCGAAGGACCGGCTCATCTCCGTGGAGGCGGGTTCCCCTGTGCTGGTCTCTGGGCATGCCAGGCACACTGGCGTCCAGGGCCCTGGCAGCCCTGCTGTGTGGCCAGGGCCACACACTCTCTGGCCCTTCTCAGCCGCACCGTCCAGCCCAGGGAACAGGTCAGGGTGGGTCCTGTTTCTGACACTGGGAGCGCCCTTGGCTTTGAGAGTGTGGCCTGCGGCTAGACCTGCTGTGGAGGGTAAAGCCGGGCCGTGCGTCACTTTGGTAGGTTTTCTGCTTCTGCCACGCCCGCCGGTGACACCTCCCGGCTCCACGGCCGGCTGCGGGCCTGCGGCCATCCTCACACCCCCATCCCAGCTCCGTTCTGAGTGGTTTCCTGGAACCCTCGGTCCCTTCACCTCCTTCCTGCATTCTCCAGGGAGGCTGCAGAGCATTGTGTGTACCACTTTCTGCCTCAGCCTTTAAACATGGGCCCACTGACCCCTCAGAGGAGGGTTCTGTCTTCTCTGAGGTCTCGGCGCTGTCCGGACACAGCGGTTCCGACACCGCGACACTGGATGTACGCAGGCTGAGCCGCCCCCACAGGCTGCCTGTTCCATCTCGTGACGTGGCTCCTGCTGCTGGAAGGCAGGTGTGGTTCCCGACTGTCCGCAAGGACCCCCTCAGTGGGGGCAGAGAGGGGCGCAGCCCGGGCAGTGCTGGGCTGTCGGTGTGACACCTCCGGGTGGTGTCCAGCGCGCACGTTAAATGTTTGAGCGGCTTCCACGGCAGTCTGGAATGCTGACCACATCTCTAGTTCCGGAGGGGCTTCCCCCCATCTTTAGGGACCCCGTGAGGTCTGACAGGTCCGCTCGGTCCCTTCAGACGCGGACGGTCTCAGTCCCCGCCCAGAGTCACAGGCCCCTGTGCCTGCAGGGGCAGTGGGGCGTCACTAAGAAAACCAGAGCGGAGGGCGAGGCCACAACCCGGGGGGGGGGTGCAGGGGAGCAGCGCCGGCCCGAGCAGTGGCCTTGGTCCCCGCCTGTCCCCGCCAGGCCTGGAGTCACATCTGGAAGCGAGTTTCACTTTCGAAGATTCTTTCTAACTGCTCAGTTTTGACTATTTTAAATAGTTTGCTGATGGAAAGTTCCTGATAACACTTGCTACATGTTTCAATTGCTTGTACAGTCAACCTTTTATTCAGGAAAGAATCAAATTAGGACTTTTTGAATTGTAAATATACAGTTTTATTAAATAAAAGTCATGTAAAATTGTTATTTGTATTCACTGTTGTTTGGTTTGTTTGTTTGTTTTAAAATACCTCACAGGTTTCCTGACTTAGGGGACACAAAGAGCTGGCGACTCCAGCAAGGAAAAGAAATGATCAAAGCAAAATGCAAGCAGAGTAACTTTATTCAAGGCAGAAAAAATTACTGCACATTGTTTGGTTTGAAATCGAAGTTCTCACCTTTTTTCTCACACACGTGTGTGTGTGTGTGTGTGTGTGTGTGTGTGTTTAACTCACTGGGGTGAGGTGGGCAGGTGGAGTGGTGCAGGTTTCGGGGTGCGGGTCTGCGCCCCGCCATCCGGACGCTGTGCTGTGTGCTCACCACCACAGGGCGGGGCTCCATCGCTCACGCCCCCGCGCTGCGCTGCCTCCCCCACCCCTTCCCTCCGGTCACTGCCACGCTGCGGTCTGGTTCGGAGGGGTTTTTCGTTTGTGGCTTTTGTTTTTGTTTTGCTAATCCCTCTCCTTTCCACCCCGCCCCACAAGCCCCCCCTCCCCTCTGACAGCCGCCAGTCTGTTCTCTCTGAGTCTGTTTCTGCTGTTTATTTTGTCCATTGGATTCCACGTGCGAGCGAAATTATACAACACCCGTCCCTCTCTGACTGGCTTGTCTCACTCGGCGCGACGCTCTCCAGGTCCCTCCGTGCTGTTGCGAGTGGCGAGGGGTCCCTCTTTTTCACGCCTCAGGAGGGTTCGTCTGTGGCATGGACCCACCACAGCCCTTGCCCACTCGCCCACCCCACGCAGGGCACTTGGGCCTCGTCCAGGGCTGGGTTGTCCGCGACACCGCCGCAGCGTGGGGCACGCGTGTTCTTTCTGACCAGTGTTTCAGGGGAAATCCCAGCAGTGGGATCGCTGGGTCAGAAGGCAGATCCACTTTTAATTTTTGAGGTACCTTCATGCTGTTTCCACAGTGGCTGCACTGGTCTGCGTTCCCGCCCCAGTGCGCTGGGGGTCCCCTTTCTCCACCGCCCCCCCAGCACGTGCCTGTCGATTCATGGGCAGCAGCCACTCTGACGGGTGCGGGGACAGCTCACTGTGGCTCGACTGCGTCTCTCTGGTGGCCAGTGACGTTGAGTACCTTTCCTTTTGTCTGTTGGCCATCTGTGTTCTCTTTGGGAAAGTGTCTGTTCAGGTCCTTTGCCCGTGAAATTTAACTGCTCGCCTTGAAGTGTGGCAGATACTTGACTTTGAACTTGACGCTGTTTCAGAATTTTAAATGTCACCTTTGATCAGTGAAATCAAAGGGGCGGCACAGTTTTGGTGATTTGGTCAAGGGGGTCGGGAGCTTACTGCGGCCGTCCATGCTGAAAGGGAGCCCCACACTGGCTGTCCCTCCAGCTGGGCTCCGCCCCCAGCTGCGGCCCCTGCTCCCCCATTCCCCTGAGTCTGCCCCGCCCCGCCCCTCCTGAGCCTGCTGCCTCGCCCCAGCAGGCTGTCACCCCTCAGTGCCTGCTGCCGGGCCCTGCCCCTTCTCTGAGAAGCCTGGTCAGCCAGGTGCTGCTGGCCAGCTCCCGCACCTGCCAGTGGGGGCCTGGTTCCCGTCAGTGCAGCCCCACTCGGCAAGGTCCTCAGGGTCCCCAGGCAGCTGTGCCTGTCCGGCCAGCTACTCAGGCAGAGAACAGGAGGCTCAGATGGGGTCCCTGTCCGGGCTGCTTCTCCGCTTGTCCTTGTCCTCCAGGACTGTCACAGGTGCTGCCACCCCTCATGTTCACACTGAGCCTGGGAAATGGTGCCCCCGAGCCACGCCTCCCTGCCTGTCCTCCTTGGAACTCCGCAGCTCAGAGGCACACGTCCCTATGTCTTCCATCCCCAGTGGCGCTCGGAGAGCCCTGCCTCTCCCCAGGGAGCGGCTTTGCCTCCCTGGCCACGGGAACTGTGATCGAGTGAGGGGTGGTCAGTGGGACAGTCATACTGCAGGCGGCCCCCCCCCCGCCCGTGCCGGGCTCTGGCTCAGGTGCTCAGAATGACCTCGTGTATCTCCACAGCCGCTCTGTCATTGTCCCCTTCCAAAGGTGTGACGTCAGGAAGTGATCTGCTGGGGCTCCTACAGACAGTGAGTGGCCCTGCGTTTCAGGCTCAGCCTGGGGCCCCCAAGCCCCCTCACAGAAGTGCCTGCCCAGAGAGCTGGCTGGCTCCCGGGCCTCTGGCCGCCCGCTGCTCCAGGTGCAGGGTTTGGGACAAGGCCTGGAGGGACAGGGTCTCCCGAGACCCCGTGTGCAAGGCCCCACGAGTGGAGACGCGGCCATGCCTGCCCGGTGGCTGGCTCCCGCAGGCAGACCTCGGGGAAGGGCACGATCAGCGGGGTGGGAGTTGACGGATGTCTCCCTGAGTGAAACTGGGCAGGTGGGCAGCGCAGCCAGTTCAGGACCACCACCTGGAGTGTGGCGCCTGCCACGAAGGCAAGAGGGGGAACGGGATGCTGTGCCAGTGAGGTGGACGGGGCGGCAAGCTGGATATAGGGATGAGCTGCTGGTCACCACGTGGACTGGAGGAAGAGACCCTCCAGGTGGCCCAGCAGATGGAAGCTTCACCACCAGAGCACGTCCTCCGATGGGGCCACACGGAGCACCGAGCACTGCCCGGGCCCCCTGGGAGCTCAGCCATGACTTCTGGTCCCCGGGGATTTCGGAGAGGCCCACTGCGCCGTCCAGCTTGGGTTTGCTCGGGAGCACTGCCATCCCCGAGTGTCAGCTTGCTCTGGGACAGAGCTGCCCCACCGGCGGGCCCTGCCAAGACCCCGTCTCCCCAGGACACCTGAGCCCATCGGGGTCCCCTGTACATGAGGGGTGGTGGCCTTCACCCTGAGCAACACAGCAAAGCAAGTTGTCCCCCACTGATGCCAGAATCTCAGCAGTGTTTCTCAAACTGCTCCAATCAAAAACCTGAGTTTAAGGTGCAGGTTAGCTAGAGGTTAGGGATGGGAGGACTTCAGTTCTCTAGGCCTTACGTTCCTTTCTTGTGACCAGGGCTGAGAATGGTGCCCAGCGCCTGCCGGCTGATTTGAGGGTTACGTAAGTGGCTGAGCTAATTGCGCCATCAGAAGAAACAAACCGCCAGGGAGAGCGAGACCCATCCCCCGGCACGCCGACTTTCACCGTCGTTCCCTCCTGGCGAACTCACGTGCTTTAACAAATCAGAGCCCGCCCCGCTGCACACTGTATAAAATTTATACACGACAGAAAAGCACACGATAAAAGTCATAATGTTACCACCCAGAAGAGAAACTTTTCCACATGTGACCTCTTTCCCCCCTTCCCCAGGGAGTGCACGGAGGCCTGGAGCATTGCCGCGTTTGTCCCAGGTAACCGTCGGAGACCGGTCCAGGCCTGCCCAGTCCAAGCCTGGGTTCCCGGCGCAGCCCTGCCCTCCCCTAGTTAGCGCCCCTTTGTCTTCACCCTCGGGTGGGGATTAGAGGACTTCAGCGGGAACACTGGGGAGGGTCACACCGATCAGTTAGAACATGCACGGATTCAACCACTGGTCGTTCACAGGAGACTGGCGGACCCCCCGGAAGGGCCGCTGCGTGGGGCGAGGAGCCGGGAGCCCGGGCAGTGCTCCTGCGGCCCTGGGGTGCCGGACGCCGCTGGCTTCTGACTCGGCCTCCCTCCAGGGCGACGTGGCCTGGAGTCCTTGCCATCACGCCCCTGGCATGACCTGCCAGCCTGATGGGAGACTTTCTGAAGGTTTAAGACGTTGAAACGCACACCAGACCGGGTGTGTTGACTGTGACCTTACTTGGTGCACAGGCGTCCCCGCCCAGTCGTGAAGTCCAGATCAGGGCTGCTGATGAACTTAAGCAGTTTAAAAGTCCCAAATGTGGTAAGTTGCCAAGAAACGATTCTCATTTACTGATGAAAAAGTGTCTTTTTTAGCTGTCCTGCCATTGCTGCCATGAACCACCACCAGTGACACAGAAGGGGATGCTGGCACTCAGACCGGTTTCCAGAAGACCAGTTTCATATGACAGCGCACCCAAGTCTTGCTGTAGCACCCGTTCTCAGGCCCTGCACTTTGACAAGAAGAAAAAAACCTCTCACCTTAGATTTTAGCATTCATAAAAAGGAGCTTTTTGTCCGAGAGGTCCCTAGCGCTGGGAAAGACAGCCTTGTAGCTGTGGGCAGTGCTTCCGTGACAGGCACGCCTTCCTGTCGTCTCCCTCACGGTCCGACTTCTTGAGGAATGCTTCTTCCACCCCGTGTTGCTTTGGGCTCCTATGGGGTAAAAATCAGTGCCCGGCATATGTCACAGCCATTCAGGCAACACTTATTTTCGGGGAATGAGCCTGGCATCATTAATGTGTTCAGCAAATATATTGAGAACCAGTGATATGCTGGGCGTTGTGCTGGCTCCTTGGGGGAGGAGGAACCAGAGAGAGGCCTTGCCCGCTGGGCCCCCTGCCTGCCTGCCGGGACGCAGAGAACTAAGCAGACGTCACAAAGCAGAGTGTCCAGGGCTGGCCCGGGGCTGACCGCAGCCTTGCGGAGAGAGACGGGCAGGTGAGATACTTTCCAGGCAGTCTGCCCGAAACAGTGAAGTGTTACTGTTTCGTGACAGCTCTCCGGTAATCTAATTAGAAACTTGTTACGAAGTAATCAAGATTACCTTCTAATTGTAACACTGTAGCGTGTGGTAACAGAATTTGAGAGAGCGAGCCTTGGTAGCTCCGCCCCTTGAAGCCCTGTCAGCCTCTTCACTCCCGTCGGTATCTTCGCTGTGAAAAGAGGCACTTGCTGCCCTGGCTGGCGTGGCTC
>PVIA01014408.1:0-27204 GCA_004024845.1 Tonatia bakeri
TAAAATATGCATATATGTGAATCCATGTTTCATGAGATAAAAATATCTTCTAAGCCATTATGTACAATAATATATAATATTTGGTAATTCATGATGAATCCTTGGTGTAGGTTATTTAGTATTTATTTCAATCAACCAAACTGAAAATACCAGTGAAGGCCAAAGCATTTCTACACTTTTGAATGAAGGAAAATTCTATGGTATATTGCAAATATGAACATATGACCAGAATTGGGAGAACCTATAGTTAGTTAAAAATTTCATATAAACATTGGTATTATTTGTTAATCCTAGAATATAGTATTATAGAATGTTTTATGAAACAAATTCAGTCAAATTATACCATATTTTATTAACTAATTATAAGCATTTATAATTTAGTGTTAGCAAGTCTTGTCTTTAATGCATCTGTGTCTTCTATAAATACATAGGGTGAAAAGTAACTGTTTCAGGGAAAATAAGTAATGTGATATGCCACAAAGGATCAAAAGTAGCTAACCTTTTCTTTAAATCAAATTCTTGTTTATGCTGTAAAAAACAGTACTTAGAGTGTTACCATGGCTCACAGAAACCCCCCTTAAAGAAACAAGGACAATTTTATTTGACTGCTTATTCTTGACTCTTCACTTTATTTCATTTTTTCTCTAGACATAAATTTTGACACCTTAGAAATGGAAAGTGTTTCAGGAGGAAAGATAAGCAGACCTGAAAGCATATGAAAGACAAGTACTTATGAGGAGGTTTTCTTGGTTTGTTTTTTTTCCATCCGTGTTCCCTTGGTCTTATTAACATCAATGCTTTATCTACACACTTGGTTTTCTCAGGACCATGAGCATGATATGTTCAATTGCTTTTGAAGTTCAAAATCTTTCATTTATTGTCAATTCCTCAATTTTTCTCATTTGTCTCATATGAAAATTCCAACAATTAAGTTTTAAATATAATAGTCAATCTGAAACTTTACACATAGCATTTTCTAAATATAGGTGTCAAATTTCCCCAAAAGGGAGCCATTACAAATTTGGTTGACTAGAAAGGTTTCAGGAAGTATTACAAATCTGATTATTGAAAAATAAAGGTGGAAAATAAGATTAATTATAGGTATTATTTATCTTTAATAAAAATAGTTTTCAGAAGATATTAAAGGAAGCTATAGACATCACTTTGCTGTGACTTCCCTCAGTTCATGTCTGTAAGGCAAGCAGATGAAGTAACTTTGTCTTTATGTACTAAAGCCTGCAGAACCATAACCAGATGGTTATGTGCTAAACCATCACTGACATCAGTGAATGTTGTTATACTGGTGTTGATACCCACAGGTGATACAAATCATCATTCTCATTCATGTGCTATATTTAAGTTATATCATTGGTTATGCTTCAGAAAAAATTCTCTCAAGATTTTCTTCCAAAGATCATGATGGTGAAAGGGGAGATTTTTGCATAGTGGCATCAAAATGACTTTTGCATTTTTTAAAAGATTGTATTTATTTTTTAGAGAAGGGAAGGGAGGGAGAAAGAGAGAGAGAGAAACATCAATGAGTAATCGGTTGCCTCTCACACATCCCCTACTGGGAAACTGGCCTGCAACCCAGGCATGTGACTCAACTGGGAATCGAACCCATGACCCTTTCATTCACAGGCCAGCACTCAATCCACTGAGCCACACCAGCCAGGGCTGAATAACTTGCATTTTGACACAAGGAAGTCAGATGACTCATGAATGCAGTCACTGTTTCTCCTGAGCAGTGTTGACGCTTCCTAATAGCACAGTGTTGGGCACTGCCCTCTGGAAGCCACAACAATATAGCAGAGACAAGTGTCATGGTTGCCCCACCCCCACGTGCAAGTCTTGTTTATGTTAACTTCATGTTTGGAGATCAAAATTAAATTCAAAAACTGCAGTCCTTGAATTTCAAAATCTATCTTAAAATATGAGCAGGTTAGTGTCTTTCTTTTTTAATTAATTTGGAGAGGTTTCATGGAGAAGTGAAATTTCAGGCAGATTAAAGTGATAAATGTGATGTCTCGTAGGAATTCATATAAAGTCTTAAACGATTAACTTCATTTAAACTCCTTACTTTACAAATTAGAAATTGAGATATAGATAGTTGATCAGAGCAAATAATTAGGTACAGAACCAGACCAAAAACTCACTGCTCTTCAATTCCTTGACAGAATCAAATCTAATGAGGTGGACCTCATTTAGATATTTTCTGGGTTAATAAAATATTCCTTCCACTCCATATATACCCTGACCTTTTGTGGCAGGCAGTTTAACTCGAGTCAAAATGGTTGCTATCCCTATGTACTGCTTTTCCTTTTTTTTTTTTCTTTCTTTCTACCAAACCAAAGACAAACACTATACAAAAACTATATCCAATTAAAATGTCTTGCAAAAACCAATTTACAAAGCAAGGAGGAATCTCTCTAGGGAAATTTATTTTACTTGAAATACAAAAGTTAAATACAAGTAGGGTATCTGTGAGCCATTGACTAAGAAGGTGGTATACCTAGAAACCACTGTAGCTATTTCAAACCCAGCAGGGCTTTGCTTTCATGTGCTAGAAGCTCCCAGTGTGATTAGCCTTAAGTTGAACTGTCAGGTTTAAAAGTCTGTTCTTTCTCAACCCTCTTCTGATTTTATTACTGTATCTTCCTAACTGTATCTTTCATCTTTTCTTGTTTTCTATTCCTCTTTGTTCTAAGACCATCTTTCTCCCTACAGAAGCAAGTCTTCCTCCTCTCCCTTTTCTTTTGGACTTGTGCGGTAACTTGAGAATTTTACTACGAAGGACTTTAGCGCTGCACCTACTTTCTCCTTACCCTGCTTGAACTCTTACTCGATTGCTTTCCTGTTCCAGGTCTCCTCACTAACGTGCCTGCTAATGCCTCACCTGAACTTGCTCCACACACTCATCAAGCTATCTTAAAGAGTACAAAAATACAGCAGTGAATTGTAAGGAGGGTTCTTTTCAAAGTTAAAAGTAAATATCTTTACATATTGCCAAGAAAACACCTACTTATTTCTAAAACAGCTGTTCTACAGTATTCTCAGGGTCTTGTTTATTTTTTTGTATTTTATTGATGCATTAAATTACTGAAAAGTCTGAATCGCTGTTCAAAAAACATGGTTCCATTGGTTTTTCTCAGTGAGATCACTATCCAAACTAAAATTAGTTTGATTTCTCTTTTTCTCTCTGTCCCACCTCTTCCTCCCCCCTCCTTCCCTCTCTCCCTCCTTTTTCTCTCTCTTACTAAAGTCCGCATAATAGCCTAGCAGCAAGAACAAATAAACTGGTACATCCCCTTATACTGTGGTTCTCAACCCTGGTTGCTCATCAGAATCACCCAGAATGCTTTTCAAAGCTGGGGGTCCTGGGACTTAACCGTGAAAATGACTGAATTAAAACCTCTGAAGGTTGAGTTCAGGGAGCTAGTTGCAAGAAAGCATCACAAATGACACTGATGTGCAGCAGGATTGAATCACATAGTTTATAATGCACCATCTAAAGTGACCAGGGTGATTGGCACAGGTGGCATAGTCAGTTCTCCACAGAGGAAAATGTAAATCTATTTATACAGCACCAACCCTCACCCCCTCCACTGCCACAGTAAAACTCTTTATTAGCATGACTGAAATGTCTGTCAATTTTGATTCTTACTGTTACAGAACAGGGCCAAGGAGGGTGTACGATATACTATTACCAAAAGGACCCCCCACTAGGTTCGCTATGCCTGCCACCAGAGGAAAGACATCTCTCAATTGCAGAGATTTGTGAAAAGGGAAGGAAATATTTATTTAAAGCTATACAGACTTAAAATAGTGACCTAATGTCTTCATTAAAATATCAGAGTCCTTTAGGATACCCACAGCTGCACACAGTCCTTCCTTCTCCCTCTGCCCTAATCTGAGGTACCCTATCTCAGGAATAGAAGCAGAAGTCCGTGATTTAGGCTCCCGGCACCATCAGCTGTGTTGCCGCAAGGATCTCCAGCTAATCCAAAGCCACGTGGCACCTTCTCATGGTCCATCAGCAAGAGTCCTTTTGCCCCTTTTCTTCCAGGCAAAGTCTCTCCTGCTTCCTAAGCCATGTGGCAAAAGGGAACACCCCAAAGCCATGTGGTCCTCACTCTCCCCAAAGCTGCAGGGGTCCCCACTCTGCCAAAGCCACGTGGTTCTCCCCTGGCATGGCTGGCAAGTCTGGGTTTAAATCCCTGTACCAACCTTCCTCTGCACCCCCATTTCCAACTCCTCCTGCAATCAGTTACACCTGCCAGCATTCCTGTATTATTCCAGGTTTACTGGGCTGCCATGGTAAGTCTGGGCAGGTGTGCCCCCATGGCATGGAGCCAGTCTTCTCCAAGCTCCTATGCAGGTGCTGTAACCAGGGGGAGCTGCACCCTAGTTCCATCGTGGGTGGAAGTCACCTCCATCCCCCTGGCTCGAGGCATGGCCACAGCTATTTAACATATCTATGAAATCAGTTAAAGGTTATAGATATGTTAAATGACCATGCCAGAGGTTAGCTGCAAAGCCATTGTTGTACAAAACAGCACTGCATATTCCTGCTCCATGTGTCCCTTCCCCCAATTCACATCTGTGGGGGGAGAGGGGAGGACATCCTATATGTCTTTCTAATATTTTCTGCACACTTTGAGTTCTGGACCCCATTCCAAATCCCCATTTGGGGTCCCCTTCTTGGCTGCACCCTGTTACATTATAACAACCTCCTGGACCCCGTTGTTAGCCCCCATTTCCCAGAAGGAAAAACTGCCCTAGCATTATATATTTTTCATAAAAAGCAAATTTGTAAATTGGATTAAAATTTAACTTAAGACCATCTCTAAATTTAATCTGATTTAGATGAGTTTAGACAAATTACATGTTCTAAAAATTAATAATTTGGGACCAGCTTATTAAAAAATTCAAAATACAACCTCTCTACTTGAATACCTAAAAAACCTGAGGTTACTGGTTACTTTTAAAAATAAAGATTGCTCCTGGTTACTTTATTTCATTGTGTTTTCCCTGAATGTCATCTCCCCATGTATCCCGAAGCACATTCTCAATGAGCTTAATCCCAGTCCATGCTGGACGGAGGTACGCGATCCTCGCTCCCCTTGCAAACCGCCTGCCAGTCCACCAGGGATGAGTGAGCCCTCGAGGCAAAGGTAGTTCGTTCACCTCCGTCTCCGCTTCATTCCATGGCCCGTTATTTACATGCTTAATAACTGAAAAAATTACACAAATACCTCACATAATTTGAATACTTCCAGAAAATATATTAAGATAAAGGAGTGTTCACAGATTTTTTTTTACTGTGTTGCATTGTTTCTGAAAGGGCAGTGCTTTTATGTCAGTAAATTTTATTTTTTTTATATTTTTCTGCTTGATAATTTCAAAAACAGGAAAATATGGTTCAGAGCTACTGGCATGAAATGTTTACTGAATAGTTAAAAGTAATAATTAGATATTTGTGTATATATTATCAGAGGACTGTGTAGGGTGTTAATTGTTTCTTGTTGACAGTAATGAGTAAAAAACTGAGTCTGAATGTGTTTGTATGCTTGTTTGCTTTTTAATTCAAGGGTGCCTATTTTAGTTTTTCAGCGTTCATGTGCACTTTGCAACAGTGGGGAAAACGGCCCAATGTCTCTAGAAGCATTAGTTATATATAGAAAGAGGCTTTCCCCTTGAGGCCCAAAGCACATTATTTTCTTTCTCTAGAGATCTTGGCACAAAAGGCTCATCTCGGTCTACAAAAGATTTATCATGACAGATAGAACATAAATGTCATTTGTGCTTGTCGGGGCATTCATCTGCTCCCCAGCTCCAGTGTTACCTTTAGTAATATACCAATAATCTTTACCTATTGGACCATTTTTAAAAGCAACATTTATGTGCGTGTGGATGTGTATACACACACACACACATATATCTGTAGAAGCCACTTGAGGCTGAAAAATATTGCTATAATAAAATAAATGTTATAGAAAACAATTGAACATTGATTTTAGTTTCATTAAATTTTCCATGAGATTTAAATTAAGCAATTTTTAGCCAGGTTTGGTACTCACGTCTTCCTTCCGTGAACATCTTATGTTTACCGTCTGGCTGCTCGGCAAACCCTTCGGTGGTGTTGCCATTAGTGTAGTTCCGAAAATCATAGCAGGAGGGCAATAATGTTACTCTCCTTTTATTAAAGAATAGTTGACATAGAGTTTTATATGAGTCTCAGGAGTACAACATAGTTACTTAACATTTGTATATCTTACAAAGTGATCACTACAATACATCTAGGAATCATCTGTCATTATACAAAGTTAATGCCAATACTATATTCCCTATGCTATACATTATATCCCAGTAACTTATTTATTTTAAAAATAGATGTTTGTGCCTCTTATTCCCATTCCCATTTTACACCTAACCCCCAGCCCGTCCTCTATGACAACCATCAATTTGTTCACTGTATCTATGACTCTATTTTTGTTTTGCTCGTTCATTTTCTTTTTTAGATTTCACATGTAAGTGAAATCATTTCGTATTTGTCTTTCTCTTTCTGATTTATTTCATTTAGCATAATGCCCTTTAGGTTCATCCATGTTGTCACAAAGGATAAGGTTTCATTCTTTTTATAGCTGAGTAATATTCCATTTTATACACACACACACACACACACACACTCCCACACACATTGCATAGTTTTTATCCATCCATCTATTGGTGGACACCTAGGTTGTTTCCATATCTTGGCTATTGTGAATGATGCTGCAATAAACATAGGAATGCATATATCTTTTCAAAGTATCAATTTTGATTTCTTTGGATAGATACTCAGAATTACTGGGGCATATGGTACTTCTAGTTTTAGCTTTTTTCCATAGTGGCTGTACCAATCTGCATTTCCGCCAACAGTGCAAGAGGGTTCTCTTTTCTCCATATCATTGCCAGCTCTTGTTTTTGATAATAGCCACTCTGACAGATGTGAAATGATACCTCACTGTGATTTTAATTTGCATTTCCCTAATGAGTGGTGATATTGAACATCTTTCTGTGTGTCTGTTGTCCAGATGTATGTCTTCTTTGACAAAGTGTCTACTTAGATCCTCTGCTCATCTTTTAATCAGATTTTTTATGTTGAATCAGATGAGTTTTTGAATAAATTTTGTATATTAACCTCTTATAGATACATCATTTGTGAATATCTTCTCCCATTCAGTGGGGTATTTTAAATGTTTTGATAATGATTTTCTTCATGGTGCAAAGGATTTGCAGTTTTTAATGTAACCTCATTGGTTTGTTTTTGCTTTTGTTGTCTTTCTCTATGGAAATTTAAAAACAAAATTTCTTAGCTGAATCTAAAAGTTTACTGCCTATGCTTTATTCTAGGATTTTAATGGTTTTAGGTCTTACATGTAAGTCTTAAACCATTTTGAGGGTATTTTGTTTTGTTTTTCTTTGTTTGTATATGATGTAAGAAAGTGGTTCAGTTTCATTTTTTTTTCTCACATATCTGTTCAGTTTACCCAGTATCATTTATAAAGAGACCGTCTTTTCCCTATTGTATATTTTTGCCTCCTTTGTTGTAGAGTCATTGACCACATAAGCATGGCTTTATTTCTATTCTGTTCCATTAATCTATGTGTCTGTTTTGTTCCAGTACTATACTGTTTTGATTACCATAGTGTTATAGTATAGTTTGATATCAGGTTGCATAATAACTCCAACTTTGTTTTTCTTTTTCAAGACTGCTTTAGATGTTTGGGGTCTTTTGTGGTTCTATACAAATTTTAGGATTGTTTGTTCCATTTCAGTGAAAGATACCATTGTAATTTTGATACAAATCACATCAATCTGAAGATTGCCTCAGGTAGTATGAACATTTTAACAACATTCTTACAATCTAAAAATGTAGCTATCTGTCTATTTGTTTATTATTTTTTAAATTTTATATTAATCTCTGGTAGTTTTCAATGTAGAGCTGTTTCATCTCCTTGGTTAAATTTATTCTGAGGTATTTTACTCATTTTGATGCAATTGTACAGGATTGTCTTCTTAATTTCTCTTTCTGATAGTGTATTAATCAGCTTAACAATAACCCACAGCCTTCAGACCAACTTCTGATAGTCTGTTGTTAGTATAAGAAGTAACTGATTTTTATATTTTGATTTCATATCCTGCAGCTTTAGTAAATTTGTTTATTCTAACTGTTTTGATGGAATCTTTAGTATTTTCTACATATAGTATGTCATCTACAAAAAGTTACTGTTCCCTTCCTTCCTTCCCTCCCTCCTTCCTTCCTTTCTTTTTTCCTTTTTCTTTCCCTTTCATTTCTTTTTGTTGTCTCATTGTCTGTCTTGGACTTCTAGTATTAAGTTGAATAAAACTCACATGAGTGGGCATACTTGTCTTGTTCCTGATCTTAGCAGAAAAGCTGTCAAGTTTTCACTGTTGAGCATAATATCAGCTGTGGGTTGGTCATTTATGGTCTTTATTGTGTTGAGGTATGTTCCCTCTATATCTACTTCATTGAGAGTTTTTATCGTAAAAGATGTTGGATTTTATCAAAAGCTTATTTGTACCTATTAAGACAGTCATATGATTTTTATCCTTTTTGTTGATGTGGTGTGTCTTGTTGACTGATTTGTGTATAGTAAATGATCCTTGCATCCCTATAAAAATCCTCCCTTGATTGTGATATACAATCCTTTATTCTTTTGTTTTTCCAAAACTTTTTATTTTCCAATTATAGTTTATATTCAATATTATTTTGTGTTAGTTTCAGGTGTACAGCATAGTGTTAGCCAATCATGTATTTACAAAGTGTTTTCCCCTGATATTCCTTGTACCTGTCACCATACGTAGTTGTTTTGATTATTGACTGTATTCCTATGCTGTACTTTATATGCCCGTGACTAATTTGTAACTTCCAATATGTACTTCTCAATCCCTTCACCTTTTCCACCCAGCCCACACCCCATCACCCTCACTTCTGGCAAATATTGATCATGATCCTTTCAATATATTGTTGAATTTTGTTTTATTATATTTTGTTGAGAATTTTTGCATCTAGTCATATGTTCATCAGAGATATTGACTTGTAATTTCTTTTTGTAGTATCTATCTACATTTAATATCAGGGCAATGCTGGCATCAAAGACTAGTTCAAAGGTATTGCTTCCTCTTCACATTTTAGAATAATTTGAGGAGGATAGGTGTTCTTCAGCTGTTTAGTGGAATTAACCTGTGAATCTGTCTGGTCTGGACTTTGCTAGAAGTTTTATATTTGATTAATGATTCAATTTTGTTACTGGTAATCAGTCTGCTCATATTTTGTTTCCTTTTGATTCAGTCTTGGAAAATTGTGTATTTCTAGATTATTCATTTCTTCTAGATTGCTCAATTTGTTGGCATATAATTGTTCACAGTGTTCTTTTATGGTCCTTTGTATTTCTGGATGTCAGTTTTAGCTTCTCTCTCATTTCTGATTTTATTTTGGCCTTTTCTTTTTTTATGAGTCCTACTAAAGGTTTATCAATTTTGTCTGTGTTTTAAAGAACCAACTTTTAGTTTCTTTGACTTTTTTCTATTGTGTTTGTCTTATTTCATTTATTTATATTCTGATCTTATTTCCTTTCTTCTACTAACTCTGGGCCTTGTTTGTTCTATTTATGGGTCTTTTCAGTAAAGGATTAGAGTCCTTATTTGAGGTTTTTGTTTGTTCATTTCTTGAGGTAGACCTATATTACTATAAACTTCCTTCTTAGAACTGCTTTGGCATGTCCCATAGATTTTGGGATGTTACGTTTTCATTTTTATTTGTCTGAAGGTATTTTTTATTTCATCTTAGAATTTTTCAGTGACTCATTGACTATTTAGCAGCATGGTGTTCAGACTTCACATGTTTGTGTTTTTTCTGGTTTTCTTCTTGTACTCGATTTTTCAGTTTCACAGCATTGTGGTTGAAAAGATGTTCGATATGATTTGAGTCTTCCTAAATTTGTTGAGACTTGTTTTGTGGCCTAACATGTGGTCTGTTCTGGAGAATATTCCATGTGCACTTGACAAAATCATGTCTTGTGTTGTTTTTTTGGATGGAATATAAATATTTTTTCATGTACTTTAATGTGTCTTTTAAGGTTAATCTTTTCTTTTTGATTTTTTGTCTGGATGATCTGTTCACTGATGCAACTGGGTTTTAAAGTCCCTCACACTATTGTTGTATTACTATCAATATCTCCCTTTATGTCAGTTAATATTTGCTTTATATATTTAGGTGGTCCTATATTGGGTATATGGATGTTTACAAATGTTAAATACTATTCATGGATTGAGCTTTTTATAATTATGTAGTGCTCTTCTTTGTTTCTTCCTACAGTCTTATTTTAAAGTTTATTTTGTCTGATATCAGTATTGCTAACCCAACTTTCTTTTGTCTTCATTTGGATGATGTATATTTTTCCATCCCTTCACTTTCAGTTTACGTGTGTCCTCAGGTCTGAAGTTTCTCTTGTAGGCCTCATATTTATGGGTCTTACTTTTGTATCTCATGTGGTTAACATGAGATTTACATATAACAACCTATGTATATAACACTGTTTAGGTTGATGGTTGCTTAAGAATGAACACATTCTGAAAGCACTATATATTTCTTCTGGGCTTCTCTCTGTGCTGGCTATCTGGGAGGCCTGGCTGCTAATGCTGCTGGTACGCTGAAGTGCAAGTCATGCACCTGACATCATGACATGGCTGTGTGTGAGGCCCAGGCACAACTTCTGTAGGCATGCTGATGGGATGCACTGGCCGTCAGCCTGGCGGGCAACAAGGTCCAGCATGGCAGCTGGTGTGGGCACGCTGCTGTGTAGCCCAGGCTTCTAGTGTGAGAGGCTGTGCAGCCAGCCTCTACTGTTTTGGGCATGCTGGTATGTGGGGGGTCATACCCCTGGAGTGGGGAGTCACTGTGGAGAGGCCTCATGGCCACTCATGGCCTCCTGCTATGTCCTTAGGGGTGGCACACTGCCTTGATGTGGTTCTCTGGCCATGACTTGGATGCTGGGGGTAATTCATTCTCTTTGGCAGGCTCTCATGTATGCTGGCCAGGATGTGCAGGTTGGGCTATGTGAGTCCTCAGAGGAACTGGCACCTGCTAGTGTGAGGCCAGCTAAGTGGAAGAAGAGCAAATCAAACCAAACCAAAAGAAAATGATGCCTGTCAGTCCTTCCATCCCCAGATAAATCTCTGCCAGATCCCTGCACCTCTGATACATACTCCAAAATCAGTTAATATATCTGCTTTGCATATGACCCAGTGCTTTTCAAACTCATACATCTACACTAAGACTCAGAGTGTGTGAGTTTGTGTGTGGGTTCTTTAAGAGGAGAGTTTCCCATAGACCCCAGCTCCCCTGGAAGTAGGCATCACTGGTCCTCAAAACCAGATGTTGTGTAGGCACTTTTTCCTGGTGCTAGTACCAGACCCCTGGGCTGGGAAGCCTGATGTGGTTCCAGGATGCTTCATTCATCAGAGAGGATCTGCTGCTGTAAAATTCCTCTTGCCTGTGAGACCAAGACTGTGGGGCCTGACAAGGCTATGTCTCTGCCCCTCCTGTCTCAGTGTGGCTTTTCTTTATATCCTCAGTTGCAGAGAATCTGTTCCCCAGTCCTCAGGTTGTTTACAGAGATAATTGCTCTAAGTGTATAGTTGACCCTTGAACAACACAGTTTAGATCTCCATAGGTCCACTTATACCCAGTTTATTTTCAAGTGACCCACACACTTCCAACCTGAGTTGTTCAAGGGTCAACTGGCAGTTGGGAATCTGCATAGGTGAAATGCTGACTTAGTTATATGCAGATTTTTGACTGTGTAAGGTAGTCCATGCCTGTAGCCCCTCTGTTGTTGAAGGGTCAACTGTATTTCTAGTTTTGGTGTGGGAACAGGTGAGTCGAGGCACTCTCTACTCCACCATCTTGACTGGACGTCCATGATGTTACTTTTATATGATGTTGAGTAATCAATAAATTCTCATTTGCTGTAGATGTATGTTTCTGGTTTATAGTAAAATACTCATAACTTCAGAATGTATCTTTTTCTGAGTATAATCAGAAATCATGCTCAACTCAAAAGTATTTTATCACACTTTGTAAAATATGAAAATTTGAAGATTTTTTAACTGACCTTAGAAAGCATTTAGAATGTTTTTTGGAATTATGTGTAGTCGTATTATTTTTTTCCAACTTTACAAATATTATGAAGAGTAACAATCAGGCAATAAGGATTTGAATAGTATTGTAATATTTAGATATATAAATATGGAGATTTATCAGATAATTTTTCCAGTATTATTTTATAATGGGCAATTACAGTTTTTATAAGTTTTTATAATGTGTCATTATAACCTTAAAATCCAAGTTTATAATGGAATTATTTGAAAGGCAAGAATGACCATACCTTATTTTCTTGACCCTTATTATTGAACTGAGTAGTTTCAAAGAGCCTGTTTCTTTTTGGATACGTAGGAAGTCAAAATCAGGTCTGAAGTATTACACTAACCAATTATGACATTCTAGCCAGTTGGATTTATTGCTTTTCCTATTAGGCTTCTGTCTAAGCAATCACTGTTTTGACAGGATGACCCCCAGTAACATTTCAAGGCAGCCAGAGGGCTGATTGGCTTTCATCCTTCCAGGGCAATGTGAGTGTCCACACACAAGTATTGACATGTCCTGGGGGCCCACGCCCTTTACTCCTCAGGCTTTAAGTCCCCTTGTTCTCAGCTTGAAAGTGGTTTGTTAGATAGAAAGTTTGCATTGATTTTTAAGCAATCAATACAGTGATTTAACTTTGCTCTTCTGACATGCATGATTTCTCTCTGTTCATTACAGATAAGCCTCATTTCATCTTAACTTTAGCATTACTTTTCCTGTTACCCACTTTCAAAGAGGCAGGACTAGAGCATGCTAGTTAACAGAGCACTTTGCAAAGATTTAAAGGGCAGAAAGATGGGGCATCACTGAAGCTCTGTCTGGGCCTGATGCTTTCCTCTCTAATATGAGATGAACAGGTAATCATGAAGGTTCTTTTTGGTTCAGATGTTCACATGTACAGTTTGTTTAATACTCCTGCTACTCCTGCTTATCATCATTATCATAAATATTGTTATATGGCCATTATTTATTGAGCATTTCCTTTCTGCAACACATTATCCTAAGCATTTTATATAACTCCTAACATTTACTCCTCAGACAATCCATAAAATCTGTTTTTATTTTCACTACTTTAGAAATGAGGCTGCTGAAAACTACAAATGTAACTTATCTTGCCCAAGTTCATATGCTAGTTCAAGGTTGAACCAAGGGTTAAACTTAGATTTGTCTATTTTTTGAAGACTTTATCTATTTATTTTTTAGAGAGGGGAAGGGAGGGAGAAAGAGAGGGAGAAAAACATCAATGTGTGGTTGCCTCTCACAGGCCCCTAACTAGGGAACCAGCCCGCAGCCCCGGCATGTGCCCTAGACTGGGAATCGAACCAGTGATTCACAGGCCAGTATTCAACCACTGAGACACAAAAACCAGGGCTAGATCTGTCTATTTAAGAAACAACATTCTTAGCTATGATAAAATACAGAGGTGTTTATTAGAGTAGAAAGAAAATGAGATATTAATAACTGTTCCTTGAGAATAGGTATTCCTTAAGAATTCATTTGAAGAAGAAAAAAAATATTTAAACTATAGGCCTTTGAAAATGTTTTAAATGTAAAGAAATTCATATCAAAGTAATTCTCCTGTAATTTGAAGTATGCCAATGTGTACGTTTTGACCAAGTAGTTTATACTTATAATTGTACATTCACAAACAGTTATATTTTAAGTGGTTCTCCTAAATCAGAATTTGAATTGCATAAATGTTATCTATCAAGTAATTTCTGTATTTCTTTAGTTAATATTAACCTTGGTAGTTCTATAAGAGGTAATATAGGACTATATCATTTGCATTTCAAACCAAATCCAGGAATATCATGACTGGTGTGCCCACAGAAATAATAATTCTGTAGTGTCATATGATTTCATAGGTAAGGACAAAGAAGTGGTCCAAGAAGGAAAATTTGTATTATATGTTTCATTTAGTTAGTATAGCATACTCTGAGTTCTTTAGGCTTATTAAATAGAATTGCCTGTATAATAACTTCTTTGTGAAATTTAAAAATAAATGAAGTGTTGTAGGAGCTCTATTATATTTTACTGTCCTGCAGAATCCTCCTTTCACCAAATATGAAGGGGGGGGGGAAACATGTGTAGTATTAACACACTAGTAAAGACTGTAAAATTAAGGTTCTGAGAAAATTTTATTAATTAATGGACAGTTTTCTGTGACTCAAAGGTGTACAGTGCAGTGTGTCTCACCTCTGTGCCTTGGCTCCTCGGAGTCGCATGCATGGGTGCGGCAGTCTGGGGAGTGTGTGATGGGTTCGTTACACTTAACGAGCCTGGTTCCTCCACCAGGGCTGACATTTTAATATCAGACTTCCAGCAGTGCATTCTTGTCCAAGATGGGTTTTAGATCACCGGGCTTTCCACAATTACAGATTTTGGTACATAATGTCAAGCACATTCATCAGTTATGAATTAATTGTAAATGAGCCTGGTGTTGGTAACACGGCAACCGGAAGAAAGGCTGTCCGAGATCAGCCTGGGGATTAGGAAACTTCCTCTGCTCTTTGTGAACACCAGTGTCTTTCATGTGAACTTTGGGAAGCTTGGTTTCAAGAGTAGGCATGTGGCATGATTAAAATAAAATCATAAATATTTTTAACAATAAGATGGAGCAGTCTGTAAGATTTCAATATTGAGAAAAGTAAATAAGGCTTCATACAGTTTTGAAAGAATCTTAAGTGTAATCAAATTATTCTTTTGAGGTAAATAGAGCTGGTTACATACATTTCCCCGAGAAGGAGACAAAGCACTGACAGACTCAGGAAAACCCCACTTTCAGTAGTTGAGGTAATTGAGTTGATTAAAGTTTAGTAACAATGGGAACCATAAGCCCTAATTACATTGCAAACCACATGGAAAGAAACTGACATGGGCTCAAATTCTACTCTCTGTCCCACTGTTTGGTTAAGAATGACACTTTCCCCCAGTTCATTTGAAACAGTACACAGATCAAGTCAGCAAAGTGTATAAATTTAAGTTGATTTTCTAAATATTTTTATTTTTGTTTTTATTCTGTTTTTATAGTGCATGCAACTAATATTTTAAAACAGAAAAATTTACATACAGTAAGCACTTATCAGGCAAACCAGTGAACTGGTCAACATTTTCTTCACTGATTTTAGATCAGTCGACAATATTCTCCTTGATGAGATCAGTTACCATGAAGGTATGCCTAGTTTGCATTAAATCAGGGAAGCTACAAATTGTGTCTTCAGTAGAATTTCCCTGTAGTATTCTAGTAAAAACTAGAAGAGCATTCTCAGCTGTGAAAACATGTAAATATGAAATAAAACTGACTAATCAGGAAAACAGAATTGTAGTTACCGTGGTGTTTAGGATGGTGGCTATCACAGGTTACAGGAGTCAGGGGGGTTGGTTGGCAGAGGACCAGATGACTACAGATAAAGTGTTTCCAAGGTTCTGTCTTTGGTGTTGGGTGCTGGGTCATGGGTGCACGTCACATTATTAATACATCAGTGAATAAATAGATCAGTGACTGAAAAATGAGATGCACAGATCGGTGATGAGACTGTTTCTCATTTATCAGAGATTAAAATTAAACCAATATTGTAAACTTGAGGTCTAAAATATAAAACTAAATTTTAAAAAATATGTTCATCTAGATTATTTTTGTTTACCAGTAATATTTTGGGTAATGGGTAAATCAATAAGAAAACATGAAACTTCCTTTGATTGTGTAGCATTTTTCCTGAATTTAGTTTTCTATTTACAGCTAAAACATCATGTAAAACATATTATTTGTTTCAAGTCAAAATGGAAACATTGTCTCCCCCACCCTCTGTCCCTCCTCCCCCTCCTTCCTGGCCAGCGCTCTTGCTCTCCATGTCGCCTGCCCTTGAAAGCTCATGCAAAGTCACAGGCACAAAACACACATCCTTTCACTAACAGGATGAAGCATTGTCCTTAAGATTTCAGATTAATCAGGAAGACTTTTTATTTCAGCCCTGGTTTTCACTTTTTCACTTTCTTAGATATGACTTCATTCCTGACTTAGAAAGTATAGCGTATTAGGAAAATCTGAATCTTTGCTTATTAGCAAAACTGCAGTGCACAAGGTACCATTTTTTATTGTTGCATATACCACACATCTTTACTTATCTGAAAGGTAAAAAGTAGCTCACACACACACACAAATTGGAACAAATTAAGAGTAGATATTATTGAGAAAAGAAAAAAAATAAAACAAAACGCAAAAATATACACACGCACATGTGCACACACATACATACACAAATCCTGGCCAATGGACAGGTATAGGAGAACTTGGTCCGAAGAGTTGTAGGACCCTGGCTGGGTAGCCTAGGTGGTCAGAGTGTTGTCCCCATGTGCCAAAGTTGTGTTTCTGATTTCTAGTCATAAAACGCACAAGAAGCAACAAATAAATGCATAAATAAGTGGAACAACAATCTCAATCTCAATATCCGTCTCTCCTTCTTTTCCTCCCTCCCTCCCTCCCTCCCTCTCTCTCCTGCCTTCTCTCTTTCTCTCCAAAATCAGCGAATAGTTGTAGAAATTCCCAGCTGAATTTGGAGTGTGTCCTGAAGTTTATTGTTGTAGTTCTCCCTTCTTTCAGGGCTTAGGGGTGGTGAGACAAATGGATTTGAGGCCCTGCCCTGGAGAACAGACAGGTCAGCAGACAATTGGGACACAGTGTGGTTATAGTCTATCTTGCGAGAAAAGACAGGAAATAATTCTGCACAGCAAAAATGGGAATGTGAAGAAGTTAGAGAAAACTCCACAGAGGATGTGGAATTGGAAGAGAAGTTGATGTATGAGTAGGAATTTGCCCAACAAGAGAGAGAGAATGAGATAGACAATAACTAGCAGTGCGGTATTACTGTAACACAGAATACATTGAAAGGAAAGAGGGAAGCTGGAAGTCAATTGAGATGAACTTCAAATTGGGAAAGATGTTGAAGGAAATTATATTCTAGAAAAACAAAAGTTGGCTACAGTACATGGGACAGATTACAATAAGGAGAGACTGGAAGTGGGGGAATGAAGTAGAAACCTGTTATTACAGGTAGGAGACTGCATCCAGAAAGACACTGATGATTTCGGGGAGAAGAGGGTCAGATTCTGCACCAAATCAGCACTCTCACCCGTTCCCTCAAATCTGGCATCTGAGAGCACAATAAATAATTTTTGAGGTATTCCATAAGTCTGAGTTTTATCTTCTATTTTATATTCCTAACTATTTGCTTTATTACCATTTTTAAAATATTTATTTTCCATAAAAACCTACTTCTATGAGTGTTAGGTCCAATGGGTTTTGCTAAAAGAAGTCTATGTTTGCATATGCAAATATATATATATATTCTGTTCTTCCCTGGAAAAGAAAAAGAGGCCACTTAGAATAGTAATTTCATTGACTACTTATGGCAGGGGTGGGGGAACAAATGCATACAATATGGAAAAATGTAAAATTTAGTTCCAAGTGGATTGTATTATAAATCTGGAAATATTTTTGTGTTGCCTGTTTGTAGCACTCAAAAACTTGAAAACTCATCAGTAGTTAGGGCTCCTGAGTAGAAGGTAGAATCAAGCTGTGAACTAGGATTAGGAACTGTAAGAATTAAAAGCACTTTCTTCCCTTGGTTTTGGTCATTTTATTTGTAGGTTTCTCTTGGGCAAGTTTACTATCTAAACACTTAAAAATAATGTGGCAGCTTTCAAGTTTCTTCAGGTGACTTTATAAAGTCCTTAACGCTGAGGAAAAACAAGGCAACCTGAGTAATGGAGGAAGGTTCACAGCGATTCAGATGCAGTGTGCTTCAGCTGCTGCTGCTGGTGGAGGAGGGGGGTCTGCGATCTGTGAATCTTATCTGTGTATGGACTCCGACTGGAAAAAACTGTGATGCTGGGAGTGAATTCTCATTAGTCACCAGCCACCTAAAACAGGAGGGATGGCTCTGTGTGCAAGGGAACCGGTACCAGCAAGGGTAGAGGATGTCTTCAGGAGGGTGGGGTGCAAAAAATGTGAATAGAGACATCCCAAGTCAACACATCTCTTTTTAAACCTAACAGGAACCAAAATGGGCACTTTGAGCAAAACAAGGTCAAGGAGATGAAAAGATTACCCACACATCAAAGTATTCATTGTTGCAAGCTGTACTTTAAAATATCTGAGAAGGAAAAAAACAAAAATCAATGTTGGCTATGCTGGTACACAAACCTGTCACCTCTGGGAAATCTCTTTGGGTTCAAAGCCAAACCAATTTTGTGAGTTTTACCTTTCAATCCCCAGGTCACAAATAGCTAAACATTTTTTACCTGACTTGCAGTGTTCATGCCAAAAAGCAAAGACCTTGAGAGTTCATTACAGAAGCAGCGTGCAGTGGTGCGGGAGAGACGTGTGCAGACATAGAGGCTGTCATTCACGGGGGTGGTTGCATTTCTTTTTTTTATTCTAGACAAAGTAAAAAGTTAAGTCCAGTTGGACAGATGAGGCTGCACCCTGAAAGAAGTCAGTCAGGCAACAGAAAGGTACTTAAAAGTCCTTCTTACATCCTCTCTTTGCATCTGCTTTTTATTAAAGGAGGGTATGAGCAGAGCAGCAATAAAACATCAATGAAACTCTTGCCCAAGGAATGAAATCAAGTCTTAGAAATATACCAATGGATTGCTTATGTTCCCCCATCTCCTCTCATTCCATTTAGCATTCTTCATTTAGTGGGCTCTATTATAAACTGTTATCCAGCCCTCATTGGTGTGGAGGACATTATTTTTCTTGACAAGGAAGATAGAGGGGAAATATTTAAAACAAACACTCTGGGATATCAGGGATTTACTGAGAGCAAACAGCCTATGCTTCTCGTGTGCTTCCCAGTTCTGCAATGTAGGCTGGGGACGCTGGAGCACGGAGACCTGACTACTGTTGCCTCTTTCCAGAATCTCACAGACAGCCGCTAAATTGAACAGATTGAATTCCTCGTGCAAAATCTCAAAGTCTCACACTTTGGGCTGTTATTACTTTATAGTTTCCTCTTCCATCTTCAACTGAAATTCTTTGGGGAAAAATGCTCACAAGTCTAAGATTTGCATGTTTAAAAAAAAGGAAAAATAGGAAGGGGGAAGATAAGGAGGAAAAAATATATTAGTAGTTATAATTTCTCATTGGCTTAGAAATCCCAGCTCTGGTGTCTATGTGAGGCATCCTTTTTAACTTCACTTTCTTTTTTAGTAAGGGAAGGACTATAACTGAGATTATATTATGTATGATCCAGATACCACTGTGAAATATATTCAGAAAAAATTGTCCTATAAAATACATGAGATGACCCAGTCCTGCATAAGTTTTCAGCACATTTTGGTTAAAGAACACCCGTAAAATAAAAATGATAGTTATTTGTCAGATAACACCCTGGACCAAGTATAATATTTCACAGTGCATGTAATTATAGGAAAATATTTATAGTGATCTCTGAGTATTTTGAGGTTAATGGTTGATTTCTCCTGAGTTTTAAGGGCTAGTACTTTCTGGAGGGAAGGAAAATCCATCAAAAATAAGAAAACCATCATATTCAAACATATATACTATAAGGTTTTTCTTAGGCTCATTTCACCAAATCCAAGTATGTCCTGGCCATTTTTCCTTTAATTTTAATTGCAGCATCCCCCATGGTAATGAAGTACTAATTGTGGCTCTCTGCATGTTGCTAAATGGAATAAAATAATAATACTTTCACTTTGTTTAAATTTGGCATAAGCATAGGGTTTTCCCATAAGGTAAAAAAAAATATGTATATATATATATGAACAGGACTATAAAAACAGAATGATGAATTACAGGGAAGATTCTCCTGGATTTCTACAGCATCTGGTATTTACCCTATTTCTGTGAAATGTCTTCATTTACGCTTAGGAAGAGGAAGTAGACACTGTTAGGAAGAGGAAAATTGGAATCATTTAAATTACATTCACAAATGACTATAAATGTCTAGATATTAACAAAGGGCCAAACAGAGCAGAAGAAATTAAGATAAGCAGTTTATAAATTCAGGTTGTGGTCAGGGGACATTCCAGGAGTTTGGAATAAAGCAACCTCTCAGGCCTAAGTCATTTTAAATCTGAGTCAATGTAAACTAAACAACACCCCAGGGCACATGGGGAGAAAAAAATCCCTGTAAGAGAAAGAAGCTCAAATAAATCCCTGTCAAAAAAAATTTTTAATAAACTTATAGTATTATGTGAAGGGCTTCTACTTTTAACCCTTCTGCTTCTGGGGCCCAGGAGAGAGCTTTTCTTTTTATCAGCCACTAGTGGAGGATCTAGGGGCTTTTCTCAGAAGGATAAACTGATGAGATACAGATGGTTTGATTTGGCTTGCCTCTCCGCTTTTCCCCTTGTAGCTTGTCAGCCAAAGGACCTTCTGGTTTTATGGAGCCTACTTATTTATAGGACGCTTTATAAACACAAATGTATTACTGTAGCTGTAAATCCCCATTCCATGCACTTACCCAAGAATGGATTTTGCAACAGTGGCCCTACACCAGTCACCATCACTCCCTGCATGGGCAGAGGGGCCCATTATGCTTCCTTTCACATGCATTCGGCAGACACACGTTTGATACACTGGTGAACACAGGGCACCAGACCATGTCAAGTAGCCATGGAGCTGGCACAACTCAAGGAGGAGCTGTGGACTTGTGCAGTAAGCATTTCCAAAGGACTTCAAAGGGTTTTGCAGCTGTCACCTCATAAACTGCCACAGTGGCAGCTTTCAGGCTCCATCATTAGCTATATTTTGGACTTGTGATTTGCTACTAATGATTTCTATAGAGCTGATTCTCCTCTCACCACCACCCCCCCCAATCATTACCACCCTCATTGCTGTCGCTAGGAAACAGAAGAAATGGCAGTTAAGAGCCCAAGCCAGGAGTATGGCTCCCTGGCTGGACCACCTGCTAGGGAAGCTTATTTAGTCAGGTTTGCTTTCGTTCAGAATCTGTCAAGTAGAGGCAATAATAGCACCAACTCATACTATTGTTATAAGTATTACCAGAGATAATACCAACACAGTGCTTAGAATAGTATCTAGCACATGTCAAGAACTTAATGGATGGTTTCTATGACTGTTATTGTTGTCCCATTATTGCATCATATACCAAAGACAATGCTACATCCTTGGAGACTTTCGTGCTGCTTTATGCTAGCTCCTTTGCTCGCAAGGTGTCTTTTTAAAAAAATAATGCTTTATAAACAGGTTTTTGAGGGAAAATAAGATGGTTTTTCAAAGAATATGGCTTTTAGATTCATTACCACTTGCATAGAGTTCCAATGTCAGTGTAGACAGAGACACAGTGAAATAAAATCACCTGGTCTTCAGCATTTTCTACACCATGAGGCATCCTAGAAAATATTTTAAGCTATTTCTACATATAATAAAAGTATTCAGACATTATAATCAGTTACTTTTATAAGAAAACAAGAAACAGTTTGCTATAACTTTTTTTTTCTCATTTCATCCAAGCATTAAACAGGTTAATCTCCATAGGATTTAATTTAGTGAAATTAGTATATCACTTATGCCTCACAGCAGGAGCATACAAATGATGAATTAATTTGGTATAACAATTGATGTATTAGAACTCTTCTATTATCTCCTAAATTGCTTTCTGCTCATTGTTTATGATACCTTGTACTTCTGTGTTCATCTTGCCCAATCTGTTTTTTGATGAACAACATTGATAGCAAATCATAAGCATAAATTTGACAACTCTATATTAACTCTCCTGCACCTATAATTTTTTTGGACTTAAGACATGACAACCAAGTTTACTATGAAATTAGTAAACATTTATTCACTGTCTGCTCAAAGAACCAAGTCAGTGTCCTGGTGAAGAGTGTGGACTCCAGGTTCAGTCTCCTGTGCCTTCGATTTTCTATTGCATCTGATTTGGCCTCAAACTCTTCTGTAAATGTGAGTGATAACACTGTCTGTCTTCAAGGGTTATTTGAAGACTAAAGATATAAAATAAAAAAGATATATAAAACACTTAGAAGTCCCTGGCATAGAGAGAAGTGCTTATGATATTTAAACTATCATGAATGTCACATTTAGATATGATCCAGAAATAAGGAACTTCATGGGATCTTGGAAAAGAAAATGAAAGCAATTCTGTCCTCCACATCCTTGTAATAAGAATTCTATTCCAAGAACTCACTTCTCACTTCCTTTCCTTTTTTCCTCAATACCTCACATGCCACTTAAAAATATATGTGCTTATCCAGCTGTTTCTTAAATAATGCTTTCTTACCCACATTTAAAAATTTACACTAGCTGATCCTGATTTATCAGATATTAGTTATACATATTTTATACCCCTCATAAGGGGTAATTTTGCAATTTTTAGAAATATGTTTTATGCTGACATTACCAGTTTCAAGGTTAATACCTGCTGGCTTAACCATCCAGTTAAAATGTGAACCTCTTTGGGTCTAATCATAAAATCTTGATGTCTATAGAATCCAGCCCTTTTAAGGAGAGATGCTAAGTTCTCCTTCCCCTAGAAATTAATGAGGGAGCCAACGAGAGGATGGGAAGAACCTGTTCAGCTGAATTCAATGGAAACTACCTTTACATTTCATCTTTTCACACTAGGCAGCCAATACTCCCTCTTTGTATCTTGTCTCTTCAACAAAACCTCTAAGGAGGAAGAAATACATTAGAGAAAAGCCTCCTGCTTTAATCTGCTGTAGTCATCTGCTTCCCACAGTTGTGCTCCTTGGTTCCTGGCCAGGCTCCCCACGGATACATGAGACTCATTCCCGGGAGGAAAGCTGACAGCCAGAGTGGAGAGGAAGGGAGGGTCAGTGGAATTTTAAAAATATATGTGCCTGTCCTGGGTGGTGTAGCTTGGTGGGCTGAGCACCAACCTGTGAACGGAAATGTTGCTGGTTCTATTCCCAGTCAGGGCACATGCCTGGGTTGCAGGCCAGGTCCCCAGTTTGGGGTATATGAGAGACAACCGATCATCTATCTCTTGCACACTGATGTTTCTCTCCCTTCCTTCCTCTCTCTCTAGAAATAAATAAAATCTTTGTAAATATATGTATCTGATTTTCAATGTTGCTCTTTATTTGGATGTACACAAATATCCCTTATTATCACAGAAGGCTACAGGCAGATTGCCTCTGGATCACAAAGGACTGAGTCACAATGCAGTTCACATTTGTGGCTCACCAATCTAAAACTTTCCTTGATCTCACAGTTAGAATAGACCTGTCTCCCAGGGGTCGCCCCACCTGTATTGTGGAACCAGTGTCAGTGCTGTATATGTATTTGTCTCTGGTCTGTGTCTTCCTGAAAAGCTGCATTGTATGGTGGTTAAAATCAAGGCCCCTGACCTCAGATGCCTGGTTTTGAATCCCAGCTCCATCACTTCATAGTTATGTGACCCCAGGCAGGTGTCTTAACCTCTCTGTGTCCCGGTTACCTTATCTATGTAATAAGCATAATAACATTTACCTCATATTAATGTTGCGACGATTAAATGAGTTAATGTGTGGAAAACACTTGGAAGAATGCCTGGCTCACAATAAGTGCCAACCAAGGGTTTGCTTTACTTGCTTGGTAGTAGAGAACAGGTTTTAATCAATCTAATTCCAAGAACCCAGCAGAATGAATGGCACATAATGTGGGTATCTAACCTAGTTCTCAAAGACAAAGCTATCCATTGGCTCCTAACAGCAGAAAGATAATTGTATGTTTCTCCAACCACAGAGAGAGAGAGAGAGAGAGAGAGAGAGAGAGTGAGAGAGGGAGGGAGAGAGGGAGAGAGAGAAAGAAATGTATAAGAAACATAGTAGGGGGTAGAAAAGAAAGAAATCAAGTTTTCTGTAACAGGAAACAGCATCTCAGTGGGATCTCCTTTCTATCAAACTGAAATGTCCTAGTAACCAGACTTTCAGAATCCGCTCCTGAAATACAGCAGCAGGCCTATTAATTAGTATGAAAGTGTAGTCAAAAGGACAGTGCTACCTGGAGAACTGAGCAATACAGTCAACCTTGCAGCATTTAATTAAGACGCAGACCAAGAAACTTCGGTGATTCAGAGCATACATTTCCATGGCAGCGTAGTTTCTGACTCAGGTGTTCTGTGTGGTTGCTCGTCTGCTGGTCACAGGTGCTCTGAAGTGGAAGGAGAAACACCCTGCCTTGCCCACATGGTGGGTCCCTCGGAGTATACTCCCAGGCTCTTGCATTTATTTATTAGGACATTTGAGCTTTCATACCCAAGTGCTGGTTCATGGAACACTAGGACTTGTATGCATGTTCGAGAAAATGTTCAGTAGATATGGAAACTAGAGGAAGGAAACCTCCGGTGGTGTGAGGGCTTTACACAATTTGGCGGTGTAGTGTTTTGCTGCTGGTGGAAACCTAGCAAAGAAGAGCTGCACCCGATGTAGAGCAGTGGGGACTCTCTTTGTAAACCCTAGTGGCCTGGCTCCAGTGGGCGGGAGAGTCTGAGCCCCTGGAGAGTGCTTTCAGCCCCCTGACCTGCTGTAGCTCAGACCTCACCGTCCAAGGATCTCTCCAATAGGAAACCTCAGAACTTTCTGGAGAAGTTTGCAGCCCATCCTGCAAGGACCGGGAAGGGTTTGATAAGTGAGCTCATTGAGAAGCACTGATTTTGGGAGAATCCATTCTTTTAGGCAGATACAAAAGCTGTCCTCTCTGTTGGGTGCCAATTGAAACTACATAATGGATAGCTATTTCAAAGAATGGAGTTTATTAAATTGAGCATGGCATATCATATCCTTGGAGAAGGAAAGCAAATTCCCTGGTGACCAGGCTAAGTTGGCTTCCTTAAGAATTTCTTGGCATCTGTTTCAGATGTGTTCATGGGAAGGGTAAAGAGCAGTGTGTCGGTAATGGGAATCTCTCCTAGTCACTGACTAGCGTCCAAGTCTCACAAAGAGAAAAATGCAGCTCATGGTTGCGCTCCCACCAAAAGGCCTCACTGTGGAGTAGAGCTTAGGTTGGAAATCCATTCTGTCCCAGCTTTCCAAGGGGTCTGGCTTCTGCCTCCCACCCAGTTTTCTCAAGAGAAAGGGCTCCATATAGGTCATGAATATAAGGACGGGGGTTGCATCTGATTTAAAAAGCAGCTTATGTGGAAACCCACCCAGTGCTTGATATTTATTCCCAGAACCAGATGATGAGACCAGCTTGGTGAGACTAAAAGGATAATAGGCAACAAAATACAGTGCTCACTTCAGTAGCACATATACTAAAATTGGAACGATACAGAGATTAGCATGGGCCCTGTGCAAAATACAGAGCACTAAAAAATGCCCCAATCAATACATAGCCACACACTCACAAAACTAAATTTTTTTTGACAGTCTATGACAGTGTAAGTTTATTGAAAATCTGATTATGCATCTTTTAAAACATCTAGTTCTTAATCTGCAGAAGTGCTATCATTGGTCTCTATGCCTTTTTTTTCCAATTTTATTTTAATGATTGTTCAAGAACAGTTTTCTCCCCTTTACTCCCAATCAAGCCCACCCACCCACCTCCCAACTTCCCTCCCATTTCCACCCTCCCCCTAGTTTTTATCCATGTGTCTTTTAACTTTGTTCCTGTAAACCCTTCCCCTTTTCCCCTGAAATTCCCTCTTCTCTCTCCTCTGGTCACTTTCTGCCTGTCCTCTAATGCAGTGTCTTTGACTATATTTTGCTTGTTTCTTTGTTTTCTTGTTTAGGTTCCTGTTAAAGGTGAGATCATATGGTATTTATCTTTCACTGCCTGGCTTATTTCACTTAACATAATGCTTTCCAGTTGCATCCATGATGTTGCAAAGGGTAGGAGCTCCTTCTTTCTTTCTGCTGCATAGAATTCCATTGTGTAAATGTACCATAGTTTTTTGATCCATTCATTTACTGATGGGCATCTGGGTTGCTTCCAGCACTTAGCTATTGTAAATTGTGCTGCTATGAACATGGGGGTGCAAAGGTTCTTTTGGATTGGTGTTTTAGGATTCTTAGGATATAGTACCAGCAGTGGAATTGCTGGGTCAAAAGGCAGACCCATTTTTAGTTTTCTGAGGAAGTTCCATACTGTTTTCCACAGTGGTTGTACCAGTCTGCAGTCCCACCAACAGTGCACTAGTGTCCCCTTTTCTCCACACCCTCTCCAACACTTGTTGTTGTTTTGCTTATGATGGCCATTCTGACTGGTGAGAAGTGATACCTCATTGTGGTTTTAATCTGCATCTCTCTGATAGCCAGCAATATTGAACATCATTTCATGTGATTTTGGATCTTCTGTATGTCCTCCTTGGAGAAGTGTCTGTTCAAGTCCTCTGCCCATTTTTTAATTGGGTTGCTTGTCTTCTTAGAGTGGAATTGTGTAAGTTCTTTATATATTTTGGAGATTAAGCCCTTGTCTGAGGTATCATTAGCAAATATGTTTTCCCATACAGTTGATTCTCTTTTTATTTTGATACTATTTTCTTTAGCTGTGCAGAAGCTTTTTATTTTGATGAGGTCCCATTTGTTTATTCTTTCCTTTATGTCTCTTGCTCTAGGGGACATGTCAGTAAAAAAGTTTTTGCGTGATATATCTGAGATTTTCCTACCTATGTTCTCCTCTAGTACTTTAATGGTGTCATGATTTATATTTAAGTCTTTTATCCATCTTGAGTTTATTTTTGTGTAAGGTGTAAGTTGGTGTTCTAGTTTCATATTTTTGCATGTTGCTGTCCAGTTTTCCCAGCACCATTTGTTGAAGAGGCTATTTTTTACTCCATTTTATGTTGCTGCCTCCTTTATCAAATATCAATTGTCCGTAGAGACTGGGGCTTATTTCTGGGCTCTCTGTTCTGTTCCATTGGTCCGTGTGCCTGTTTTTATGCCAGTACCAGGCTGTTTTGATTACTGTGGCCTTGTAGTATAGTTTAGTGTCAGGTATTGTGATCCCTCCTACTTTACTCTTCTTTTTCAATATTGCAGTAGAT